>PVIH01007761.1:0-97541 GCA_004025045.1 Sigmodon hispidus
TATACTAATTTGTAGGCAAATATTAGCAATAAGTATATGTGATTTTTTGAAGAAAATATTTAAGAAAGTAAGTGTATTTTTTAAAAAGAAGTGAGGACAAAAGGGAATGTATAACCATTTTATCTCCTAATTTCATTTAATGTGCACTAAAAATACTTCCATCTGCTTGTAGCCATAAAAGTCCCCTGGATGCCAGTAAACTTATATTATTATCTTGTAGTCTGGTATTTCTGGATTAGCTAATTAGTAATATCTTTACTCAAAGCACACTGGAGTGTATAATCTGCCACTGACTGGCACAGATTTTTAAAATATCCGTAAAAATAAATGAACTCAATAAAAACTTTTAAAAATTATTTTGCAAATATGCACTTAACAATATAAAGCTTTCCCTTAAGTAGACTTTTCAGGTGAAAAATTGTCAATAATTATTTTGACTTTAATCTTAACATTCTTTTCAGATTTACTGAACTTTAGATAGATTTTAGTTATAGGCTTAAGCAGCTTGTTTTAATTTAGCAGTTATGAAGATCCTTGAAAATAGATTCTACACCTACAATATGTTCTGGATGAGTACATTTCTGATAGCACACTAACAAAGAGTTAAATGTCATAACGTACACACTTAGCATTTTATTATCCATGTGGGAAAAGAAGAATCATCACAATTGTCTCTCCTATGGAGATATAAAATTCCACATGAAGCAGAAGAAGACAGAGAAGGTATACTAAAAAAGGCAAACTATTTTCTTCTGGTAAAGTATAGACTCACTTTTTTTATTTGCTATTTAATTAACATATATTAATTTACATGAATTTATGAATATATATACATATATCTTAATATATGTATATAGCACATTTTTTTTACATTTTAAATTTTGGTCTTTATTTACTTAAGGAAGTTTGCCAAAAATATTCACTGTATTGTTTCTCCAAAATTTTTTATTCTCTCAAAAACAGCACAACAGTTGCTATTTATTTATTTTTTATGTATTTATTATTTGGTGATTTTACATCATGCACCCCATCAAATTCAGTTATCAGTCCTCTCAGATTCACACCCATTCTTATGATCTCCCCATTTACAAAACCACCCATTCATGCTGCTCATTTACTTACTGGAGCATAATTAAACTCCCTGTGGCCAGATCCTTGATGTAAAATCAGCAGATAATAAAGAAAGAAAGAAAGAAAGAAAGAAAGAAAGAAAGAAAGAAAGAAAGAAAGAAAGAGAACAAGTCTAATGCAATTTGATCGCATTCATTCCTTATTGCTTTCCCATGTTCCTTCCTTCTTATGCTGATACCCTTTCTAGTCTCGCCTATAATTTTGTCTTATTTTTTTTCTTTTATGATGATCATTTAAGTTTAATAAGGATTGCTCACATAACATTTCAATTAAGGGGCTTAGCCATCTTATCAGTTGTTAAGCCACTGAAGAAAATGTCTTTCATTTACCACCAACTGTCATATATATATATATATATATATATATATATATATATATATATGCCAATGGTTCCTCAGACAGGGATAAGATCTTGTGAGTGCCCTCTTCTGCCATCAAACAGTAAGTGCTTGTAAGTACTTAGGGAGGTATGGAGGTCCTTCTGAACCCCTCCCTTATCAATGGAAGATACTGATGGGCCTATCATGCTTGGCAGGCCATTATTGAAACTTGCAGAATATGTAGCTTAGTAAGACTGTTGGTGAATTTTCTTCCTCATCTCCCAGAATGGCATCTTCCAGATGGGGGGAAGAGAGAGTGACTGGGAGGGGAGGGGGAGGAAGGGAGTTTGAACAAGGGAATACATGGATAAAAATGAGACTTTACTCAAAAATAAATAAATAAAAACAAGAAAAAAAGCATATTGCTATTCATACAAGTAAAAAACAAAACAAACAACAAAAAACAGCATACAGGTTGGAGTCTTCAGGCTTAATTCCTGCTTGATTCCTTTAAGTTCTACATGCAGAGCATGCTTCAATGGGAGAATGTAGCCAGATGTTTTCTGACCCTTCCAACTAGGCTCTGCTAGACCCAATGTTCTCACCCACCTGCAACCATTTAGTCTTAAATAATCACAGAAAGGCTTATTTTAATTACAGGCTGTTTGGCTCAGGCTCAGGCTCAATATCAAGTAATTCTTATAACTTAACTCATTTTCATTATTCTGCTCCATGGCTTTATTTGTGTTTTATTATACCATTTTTGTAGGAAGACATCTCACATTACTAGGGACTTACCATCTAGTTCTGGTTGGCAACAAAGAGCAATAGCAATAAATTTATTGTTTTGGAGGTCTTGGTGATGTCACTGACCAACAGCTCATAGAGGATTTATCCCTGCCTTAGATTAGTATTTCATTTAATACCCCTTTACTCCTCTCTAAGGGTTAATCCTGTTGAGAAGTTGGCCAGAAAAAAATGAACTTCTTGGATCAAAGGCACTCTTGAACATGAATCTAAACTTTGTGATCCCTTCCCCCTGTAATTTTTGTCCTTTATGCTTCCCAAAATACTAACATCTCCATGCAGATGGAACTCCAATGAGTAAGGGTTTGCCTTTAAAATACTTTTGTTATTCTCTGATTATGTGAAGTATAGGAGGTTCCCTGCTCTCAGTGTTGCTGTTCTTTAGTTGTTATTTTTAGATATTATTTATCTTTATTTTATGTGTATGGGTGTTTTGCCTGCTTGTATGTCTGTGTATCACAAGCACACAGTGCAAACAGAGACTATAAGACTGCATCAGACCTCCCTGGATGGTTGTGAGCTATTGACAATTGGACTCGGATCCATGGAAGAACAGAAAGCAGTATTAACTGCTGAGACATCTCAGTTACTGCTGCTTCCATGCCAGCCTGAATACCATTTTACCTTGAAATTTCTTCTGTTAAGAAAATCAGTTCACGACTTTATTTTCAACAGCACTCAGTTTTTTTTTATACAGGTAGAAAGAAGCCAAATTCTTGGCCAATGAATTACATGAATGTCTTTACTTCCTACCTCACCCAGTTTCTCATAGATCACTTGCTTTTCTCTGAAATCTCATAACCTGGATCTCTGCTCCTTCCATATGCTTTTACAATCTTTTTGTGTTTCAAGTTCTCACCAAAATTGCTCATTAAAATTTGTTCTATCACTCAAGTGCTGTTATAATCAATAGCTCCAAAATATCCCATTTGTTCCCAAATAATAATAACAACAATAAAATGTAAAATGATAGCTTTAGTGGCTTAATTTCTAAATAACAATTTTAATCTTTGCCTCTTTTCTGTTACTGTGACAAAATCCTCTGACAAAAGCAATTTAAATAGAAAGGTATATTTTAGCTATCCTTTTGAAGCTGTATTCTGTCAAACAAACAAACAAAAAAAAAACCAAAATAACAAAAAACCAAACAAACAGACAAACAAAAACTTAAACCAAACCTTGCATCAAAAAAGTCAACTGTAGGTCTGCCAGCAGCGAAACACATCGTATCCATGGGACTCAAGCAGAGATCAAGAGATGCACTGATCTTTCTTTTTCTTCTCTTTTCTTTCTTTCTTTTTTTTTTTTTTTTAACAAGAGGTCTACTTAAATTTTATTAGATGTTCTTTCTAAATCCTGAATTAAAGGACATAAGCTGTCACTCAAAATTAGTTCCTTTGAAAGTTGGTAAATAATAATTTATGAGATGAAAAATAATAAGATAGATATCTCAAGATAACGTGATATTAGCATGTGAAGTAAAAGACTGACCAAGATATCTTGTCTGTTTCATTTTTTTTTATCTTATACAATATGAAATCTCCATGCATGGAAAAGGATTCTGCCATAGTGGCAGGCCTTACTTCCTACATCAAACCACAATCAAGATCATGCTAGGCAAATATCACCAGAGGCCCCTTTCTCCTATGATTCTATATTCTGTTAAATTCACATAAACTTTAACCATCACAAGAAGTTATACAGAAGCCTACGGAAGTGGAAGTGGTTCTTCCTCCTTTGAAGGCAAAGTCTTCAGGACAATACTTTTCTTCCTGTACTTCTGACCTCAGAAAATAATTACAAAAATTATCACTGGGTCTTGATACTACCCCTCATGGCCTACTAAATGTGCCAAATTATATTTTCTATAGGTACTGTTTAGAATTACAGAAGAATTAAAAACAGGATAAATTTACCAGAGGGGTGTGAAAGCAACACACATTGAGAGTATTTTGCAGCCTTAATGGATAATGTAAAATTTACTTCTCTCCTAGAAGGCTCTAGATTCTTGAGTTCTTTATATATCTTAGAGATCAGTCCTCTATCACTTGTAGGGTTGATGAAAATCTTTTCCCATTCTGTAGGCTGTCATTTTGTCTTATTGACTGTATCCTTGGCTTTACAGAAGCTTCTCAGTTTCAAGAGGTCCCACTTATTAATTGTTGTTCTTAGTGTTTGTGCTACTGGTGTTATATTTAGGAAGTGGTCACCTGTGCCAATTCATTAGAGGGTATTTCCCACTTTATTTTCTATCAAGTTCAGAGTGGCTGAGTTTATGTTGAGGTCTTTGATCTACTTGGATTTGAGTTTTGTGCTTGGTGACAGGCTTGGATCTATTTGCATTTTTCTACAAACTACAATTTATTTTAGGTTTTTAAGAAAGACAATATTTCTTCCAGTTTATTATAGACTCAATGAGTTCTAAGAATATATCAAAGAATGTTACTACAGACACTGTCTGATCCATCAGGAAAGCAAGACTAATCTGTTTTCAAGAGAAAAGGCACTGGCTAAGATTTAAGACAGATTCCTTTTCTGTGCATTCATGCTGTGCTATAACCACCAACGATCCAAGATTTAACTGTTGGATTTAATATTCCTGAGTCAAACTTTAAAAAGAAGAAGCTCCTACAAAACAGTTCTACTGATGGGAAAATCAGCATGTAAGCAGCCATAAGTGGTTTGTCAAGTGGACAGGTAAGTAAGCTTTATCATTTGCTGATGACTCAAGTCTGCCTCTGTCTGGCCATATTTTCGTTCTGCCTTTTTGACGAATATATCCCCTTCCTCCCCCTCCTTCCCTCCTTCCTTCCCTCCCCCTTCCTCTCTTTTTCTCACAGATACACTGTTCATTTCACTGAAGCCCGACTCAAGTCCCCAAAATAGTATGTCTTTGCTCTATCCTTTAAAAAGATTTATTTATGGGATAAGAAAAAGCTGACCAACAGAGTAGATATATTTATGAGAGTAGGTAAGTATTAACTTGCTTTTCTGCAGGATTCTGTCAGAGAATAGATATGAATGATATAAATAGACAAATATCTGGTATATTCACTGTCTTTCTAAATTGTAGTGGATGTTTAAGTGTGACATTGCAATCAATTCTGGTTTCTGTTTTAAAGTGAATATGAATTTATCCTTCCCCTCTTCAAACCCTCTTGAACCAGCCTGTTTTGTCAGTTTTGTAGAACTCTCTTTGTGATGTATTATTTTCTCTCTTATAATTTACTATGACCCAATTTCTTGAAAGTTCATGAAATATATTTTCACTGAGAAGCATATTGAACCTGAAATTACTTTGACTATTTTCAAGCCTTATTTCCCACATTTATCTTGTGTTTTGTTTATAGTACTGTCTTAAACATCTGTGACCTCTAAAATATTTTTTCTTCATTTGGCGATTTCATATTTGCTACTGAATTTTATTTCTGTTAGAAACACAGTAAACGTGAAAAGAGTGCAAATCACACAAACAAATGTACTAGACTATTGGACAATGACACTGGGTTGATGTTTTCTGTCATAAAAGTTTAATCTTCTCATTTGTTTGAGTTGCTTGTTAAATACTTAGTAACAACCCTGACCTGGGGAGGTGGCTCAGTGTGTAAAAATACTTGCCATGCAGCCATGACTTGAATTCAAATCTTTAGAATCCTTGTAAAAAGCCAGATGTGTTGTATGAGTATCTGTAATATCAGTGTTCCTACAGAGGACATGAGATAGGAAGATGGGAGTTTGAAAACCAGCTAGTTTGGCATACATGACAGTAAACACAAGAGATTGTGTATAAATCTAGATGAAGTGAGAACCAATTTTCAGTGGTGTTCTCTCACGCCTAGAATGCTGTCCATGGCACATATGACATCTTTAAGCCATGAATGTGGAGAGAGAGAGAGAGAGAGAGAGAGAGAGAGAGAGAGAGAGAGAGAGAGAGAGAGAGAGAGCTCTTGTGAAGGAAGAGGAGGTAGAGGGAGAGAGATGAGAGAAAAAATTCTTGTGAGTACAGATGACCAGAGGCCAAGGTTCCAGCTGTAAGAGAAACTTAGAGATTGCTTGGAAATATTCTGAACTCAGTTTCAACATTACCTTCACAGGACTAAGAAAAATCTTTTTGTTATTCCGTATTTAAAATGTCCAAAATATGTTGCCTGGGAGTCCCCATTACAGTTAGAGCATTAGAAACTTGCTAGAACTTTTGCAGTAGAAACATTGTTGCACACTTTAGATACTCACTGGTCACACAATTATAATAAAAATGAGAACTAGTATTGTAGACTCTTAAAATTTTCATATGTGGACATTTGTTATCTTCTTACCAAAGCAGCATTATAAATTATATAATCTAGCTTAACATATGATCTGATCAATTTTAGAGAATTTAAATTATTTCAACTAAAAATTTTTCTTTAATATAACTTCTCCATACTTTATTGTTTTCAGATTAATATTATTTGTATCACTCTGCTCTGGATATGGGTCAGCATGGTGCAAAGATATCTGTTGTCTATGGTATTTTTACCTGAATCATTTTTGTGTCTATGATGATATGCTATTTATTACCTAACTTAAATTTGGCATTAGTAGTTGAAGAGATACTCATGTTTGTAGTTGCACAAACTTGGGTTGTATTAAATGAGACTCAGAGCCAATTACTGGGGGAAAGCTGAAATATTAGAGAGAGGAAGCACCACAGTCAATTCTCACCCACTTGTCTGGCAAATTCCTCAGCCTTGCTCCAGGTTGCTTCTTCGCTTCTGCCCTGCTGGGTTGCTAAGTGGTCTTATTTACACTTCTGGTAAGCTATGTCCCTTCCAGGTTAAGGATACAAGGAATGTAGTACTCTATTTCATATCTAGCCTCGAACTCACAGAAACAGAGGAAATTCTGTCTCTGGAGTAATGGAATTAAGGGTTTAGGTCACCACTCCTGGCTTTCCCTGTGCTGGGATTAAAGGTGTGTGTTTTGTGTGATTGAATCTCAGCTGTTTGTCCTTGTACTCAAGGTTCAAGAAATTTCTGAGCTGTCTGCCTAGGATTTGACTGTGTGTTCATCTCTTAATATTTCAGATTTTATTAAATATATAAAAAATATCCACACATGTTCTCAGCTATTTTTTTGAGAGCCATTGTCTCTTTATTTTGTCATTGACTATGTTCTATCCCCTGCTCCCTGGTCCCCAAAGAAAACAGATAACTGAAACCCTATGCATCTTTCATAGAGCCATGAGAAGGGATATTGCTTAAGATGTTTGGATCTTTTTACCTGGAGGTCAAGGCTATTATGTTACCCTCATGAATGATGCTTAAAGGCAAGGGAAGAGTAAATATTCATACACTATTTGCACTCCAATGAGTCACTTGTCCATTGTCCTTTTTAGCACTGGTAATCAATTGGTGATGATAATTTCCTGTTTGATTTGGTAACAGTGTTTAAATAGATGTTGTTCATGAAGATGTTAAAAAATAATGAATGCTGGTAACTCACTTGTTTAACTGTGGCCCATATGGATAAAAATTCTCTTTTGATATTCTTTTTATACTAAAAACACAACGAGAGGTATGTTTCTATGTTTAAACATTTTATCTATTGCATTAATATTCTATTTCTTGTACCAGATTCATCTTAATCAGTATGTTGGACATATTTAGACTCTACTATATTCTAATTTTGTATTTCCCCTGTTAAAATCATGAAACATATTAAGCTCAAAATAACCTTGGCATTTTGATTACCTTTAGTCTAAAAACAAATGCAAACTCTCATTCTATTTTAATCAGGCAGTAGTAGTTGAGACTTAAGAAATAACCTGGAAATTGAGATGCTAAAATAAAATGTCCAATATCCTGGGCAAAGTCAGAAGCTACTATTCATGTAATACTACACAGACTTTTAAGTAATTTTTCATGTTTAGTACAATGTTAAAAGTAAATAAGATATAGAGATTTTGTTCATTGTTTCATTTTAATTACTTGAGTCAAGGTATATTTTATGATTAATGCAAAAAAAACCTTTGAAAATATACTATATTTTTCCAAATGTGCTCTGTTCTTACATCATGATTATTTATATAGTCTTCTGTTACAATACTATAAAGTTATTTATTATTATTATTATTATTATTATTATTATTATTAACAAAGAAGTCACACTTTCTATCCTTGTATATCTTTATTCAAGGTTCCTTCCCCCTCCCGCCACATCAGGTCATTCTTTCTTCTCCCCAAATCCCCATCCCCTCCCTGGGCAGGCAGCAGACAGTCCCATGGTCCCACTGACCCAATATTGCTTAGTTCAGTCTCCACTCCTGGCAGATCCAGTTTTGTCTCCCCTCCATCAAGACTGAGTCAGGTGTTTCTCTAGGGAGAGTGGGATCTAAAGAGTCAGTCCAGGGTGTTTCTGATCCCAAGCTGTTCAGTGGTTGTAGTTTGCAGCTTGGGAATGCTTGGCTTTTTACTTATTTGTTTTGTTTAGAGACCACTAATGAGGGAGTACATCCCCTGCTTATCTGTCTGGGTTTGTGATACCTCGCTCAGGAGGATATTCTCCAAGTCCAACCATTTCCCTGCAAATTTTAGGATATCATATTTTCTTACTGCTGAGTAGTATTCCATTGTATAGATGTACCACAGTTTGTTAATCCATTCTTCAGTTGAGGGACATCCAGGTTCTTGCTATTACAAATAATGCTGCTATGAACATAGTTGAGCTAATGCCTTTGGAGTATGACTGTGCATCTTAAGGGTATACATCCGGAAGTGTTATTGCTGGGTCCTTGGGGAGATTGATTCTCAATTTTATGAGAAACCACCATACTGCATTCCAAAGTGGCTGAACAAGCTTACACTCCCATCAACAATGGAGGAGTGTTCCCCTTGCTCCACATCCTCTCCAGCATAGGATGTCCTCTGTGTCTTTTATCTTAGCCAATCTAACAGGTGTTAGATGGTATCTGAAAGTTGTTTTGATTTGCAGTTTTCTGATGTCTAAAGATGATGAGCACTTTTTCAGGTGTCTTTCAGCCATTTGTAATTCATCTGCTGAGAATTCCCTTTTTAGATCTGAACCCCATTTTTTGATTGGCTTATTCAAGGTTTTGGGCTCTAGATTCTTGAGTTCTTTATATATCTTAGAGATCAGTCCTCTATCACTTGTAGGGTTGGTGAAAATCTTTTCCCATTCTGTAGGCTGTCGTTTTTTCCTATTGACAGTGTACTTGGCTTTACAGAGGCTTCTTAGCTTCAGGAGATCCCACTTATTGATTGTTAGTCTTAGTGTCTATGCCACTGGTGTTATATTTTGGAAGTGGTTCCCGGTGCCAATTCATAGAAGTGCATTTCCCACTTTCTTTTCTATCAAGTTTAAAATGGCTGGGTTTATGTTGAGGTCTTTGATCTACTTAGATTTGAGTTTTATGCAGGGTGACAGGCTCAGATCTATTTGCATTTTTCTACACACTTCCATCCAGCTATGCCAACACCACTTGCTAAATATACCATCTTTATTCCATTGAATATTTTGGGCCTCTTTGTCAAAGATCAGGTGTTCATAGGTTTTTGGGTTAATGTCTGGATCCTCAATTCTATTCCATTGATCCACAAGTCTGTTTTTATGCCAATACCAGGCTGTTATTATTACTGTAGCTCTATAGTATAAGTTGAAGTCAGGGATGGTGATACCTCCTGAGGTTCTTTTGTTGAATGAAATTGTTTTCCCAATCCTGTCTTTCCTGTTATTCAAAATGAAATTGAATATTGTTCTTTCAAGGTCCAAAAAATATTGTGTTAGTATTTTGATGGGCCACCAGGGCTAAAGTTAGAGTTCAACAACATCAAAAATCAAAGAAAGCCTACCAACTCATGGAAACCAAACATCACTCAGCTGAACCATCTCTGGGTCAAGAAAGAAATTAAGAAAGAAATCAAAGTCTTCCTAGAATTTAATGAAAATGAATCCACAACATATTCAAACTTGTGGGACACAATGAAAGCAGTCTTAAGAGGAAAATTCATAGCGCTAGATGCCTATATGAAAAACCTAAAGAAATCCCACACTAGAGACCTAACAGCTCAGCTGAAAGCCTTAGAACAATTAGAAGGGAACTCACCTAGAAGGAGTAGATGGCAGGAAATAATCAAACTTAGAGCTGAAATCAATACAATTGAAACAAAAAGAACAATACAAAGAATCAATGAATCTAATAGTTGGTTCTTTGAGAAAGTTAACAAGCCCTTAGCCAAACTAATAAAAAAAAAAAAAAAAAAAAAAAAAAAAAAAAAAAAAAAAAAAAAAAAAAAAAAAAAAAAAGAGAGGGTGTTCAAATCAACAAAATCAGAAATGAAAAGGGGGACATAACAACAGACCCCCAGGAAAAACAGAGAATTATCAGATCATATTTTGAAAATCTGTACTCCACAAAAATGTAAAACCTAGATGAAATGGACAGCTTTCTGGACAGGTACAATCTACCAAAATTAAATGAAGATCAGATTAATTAACTAAACAGGCCTATAACCCTTGAGGAAATTGAAGCTGCCATTAAAAACCTCCCCAAAAATAAAAGCCTTTATTTATTTTTACATCCCTAAGGCAGTTTTCTCTCACTCTTCTTCTCCCATTTTCTCCCTCATCTCCCCTTTCTCCTCTGCCCATACATGTCTAGTCTGTTTGTGTTCAGGGAGGGACAGCCCTCCTGTGTGTGTCAACAAAGCATGATACATCAAGCTGAGGTAGGATTAAGCTCCTCCCATTGTGTTAAACTGTGCAAAGGTCAATTAGCATGAGAATACGTTTCTAAAAGCCAGTCAAAGCTTCAGGGACAGGACTGCTCCCACTGCTGGGTGTTCCACAAGTAGACTAAGGTATATTTGTGACCAGAAATAAAAGACTACAGATATTTTTGTGATCACAACTGTCACACATATGTAGAAGTCCCATGTAGGTTCCACATAGGTTTTTCGTTGTGGTCCAAGTGTCTGTGAACTCCTATGATCCTAAATTAGTTGTCTCTGTGAGTCCCATTGTAATGACCTTTACACACACACACACACACACACACACACACACTACCCTAACCATCCCATGCCTAGTTCATACAATTCTTTCTCCCTTTCTTCAACAGGATTCTTGTAGCTTGGTCCAGTAATAGGCTGTGGATATATGCATCTGCTTCTATCAGTTACTAGATGAAATCTCTCTGACAATTAGAGCAGTCCTCAATCTGATTATGGGAGATGGCCAGGTCAGGTTGCCTATCCAGTATTGCTAGGTGTCTTAGCTGGGGTCATCCTTGTAGATTCATAGGAGTTTTCCTTGCACCAGTTTATACCTTCTTTCCCTCATTAAAATATATTTTTATTACTCCCCCCATCCATACTGCTCCCACTCAGATTCCTTAAATCCCCACCCCCATATACTCCCAGTTTACCTAGGAGATCTTTTCTATTCCCCCTTCCCAGGGAAATTCATACATCTCAAATTGGGCTAAATACTTTTGTTCTTTAGCTAAAAGAAAAAGTTTTATCAAAAACATTTTGGGGAAATGGACTGTTAGAACATATGGTGAACTCTATTCATAGACTGATAATATTCTAGAATTGCTTATAAAAAGTTACATAGATTAAAATAGACAAATACATGTATAAGTACATATAAATGTCAAACTAATATTTAATATATTTAATAACTAGGTCTTTGCATGTCCTGACACTCAAGTTTGATACTGGACTTTGTGATAAATAAAAGATTAGGAACCCCTGCTTTTACAGGCATTGTATTACAGTTTCTGAAAGCTAAATTATGAAGGGGTTCTCTAGGAAGGCTGGGTCTATAAACAATTATATATCAGTTAAACATATATTTAACACATTAATAGATGTCCAATATTCTATAAACTATAGAGGAGCACTGATGCATCTCAATTTTATTTCAGTAATTTCTTTGTTTGCTATTTTTGTACATTTATCACATGTTTTAAAGTGAAATTTATTTTAATTAAAACATGGAATCAAACAGGGAAGTGGATTATTTCGGGATACTATAACTCTTATGTATAGTATGTCATGTTCAAATCAGGTGGAACATATAGATATCTTTAAATGTTTAATCTTTCTTTGCAGTTAAAGCGTTCAATTTTCTTTGAACTTTTAAAGTATAAAATGCACAAAAATTATCTGTAGTCTCTGTACTGTGCACATGTGAAACAGAATGTCCTGCTCATATGCAACTGTGACTAGTAAAAAACTGATCAATGCCTGCTCAGCATTCCCATTCTGTGCTCTTCTCCACTTGTAGAAAAGCTGTTCTAATCTTAACTTTTATGAAATCATTGCTTTGGGATGCCACATATAAGTGAGAGTAAGTGGTATCTGGCTTTCTGCATCTGTATTATTATACCACATTTAATAGACTCTAGTTCTGCTTAGATTATTGCCAGTGATATGTTTTTACTTTTTTTGTTTTTGTTTTTTTTCTTCTTCTTATTATTATTATTAACAAAGAAGTCACTTTCTACTTTTTTAATGAGAGAATTTTTTGCTTTGCTCTACCTGTTCAAGACGGTTTTAAACTTAAGACATTAGTATCTTTGAATGACATACTGCAGAAAAGACATCATGCCTATATTATCCTTAATTGGCTGAGATCTATATCAGATGCATCTATATCAGAAAGGTATTAACATCTCTTGAACACTTGCTATGTGTCAGTTTGCTAAACACGCATTGTAAATTTTCACACTTTTTACAGTAAAGTTCTGAAGTTAGTATTAATAATTCTCACCTGACTTATATAAATAAACAAGGCTCTGAGAGAAAAAAAAAGATCCCAGAAACCTGCAAAAACATGGCTTAGATTGGTGTGACCAGTTTCACATTTTTCATCTTGAAATATAAAGATATTAAATTTATATTTTTTATTTTATATTTTCTGGTTTCTTGTTACAGTGGCAATAGAAACCAGCATACTTTTCATTGTACAACAGAAAAGAATGGTGTCACTCATGCTTTGTCAGTGTAGAATGAGGCTCAGCACACTCAAGGAAATTCAACCATTAAATGTTGATTAAGAAATTAATTTATAAATTTTGACCAAAACTCTAATACCTTTTTATTATCAATTGATAGGGTCAGATGATGTAGTCACTAACATCATTCCAGTTCTAACTTCAGAGGTTTAAATTTTTGGGTTAAAACATAGACTTTGATGTAAGAATAGGTTCCCAATGTATCACTTCAGTTCTCAAGTGTGTTTCTAAACCAAAAAAAAAAAAAAAAGGAATCAGCCTCTTTCTACTGCATTGCAAAGTAGGTGCTTTTCTTCTTTTGTAGGCTTTGTAGTCTTTGCTTTCTGCACTGAGATTTAGTTGCTTAGGCAGTTTCACATACAAAACTGAAGTCATTTTCTCCAATGCCTTTTAAGGATTTACTGACAGTTTACCAAGTTGATTTTCTGCTGACGCAAACTGATTTTGCCTGACTTGTTTCTTTAAAGAAACTTGCATTAAAAAAAATCAAACCACCTACAAAAACAGGATAGAACTTTGAGGGATTTCTATTTAAGATTTTTTTAAATACACAATAGCAAATATACTTTTGTAATAATGTATACACACATACCATGAAATGTTATTTGCATTTCTAAATAACATTTATAAGAGGTAGAGTTTTATTTTCCATATGTAATTAATGGGCTTGAGATAGAAGACAATAGAATAATGAACTGATATCTACCACCAGACCTTTCAGAAGAAAATAGAAGAAATCTATGTGTGTAGTTAAAAAGTGCATGGAGTGGGAAGATTCATTTTTAAGATTGAGAAAGCTTGTGCGCATACAAATTAATTGTCTCACCCAGTATTTCATTAAAAATAAATTATAATTCTTCTAAACATGAAGTTGGCCTTTACTTTGCTTCAAATTTAGGTGGCAGAATTAAAAATTACATCACAGAAATGTATCTCTACTCTGGTGAACATTGGTTGTCACCTTACAGGATCTAGAATTGCCTAGGAACTAAGCCTTCAGGAAAACCAAATAAACTTTAGAATGATGGAACACAATAGAGTAATGATAGCAATGTACAATTTATTTTTATTAATAAAAAACACAAATATTTTTTTGATATCCTCTTAAAATTCCACTCTGTTAACTGACCTTTCTACACTTGGCACCATAGCATTTGCTTCTGTGTGCCATGTCTCTTACTTTTAATTGGAAAGAAATATTGGCTCTTTAATTAAAAATTGTTTACAGTTTAGATCTCATACAAAATCCACTTGAAAATGCATTTTGTAGTTTTCCCAATCCCTGACACCCAATAATCTTTTTATTTTTGTCAGTTTGTCCCTGCTGCAGGATCACACAGTTAAAATGATAGTGTGTAATCTTTTGAAATTGCTTTGTATCTTTATTTGATATACACTCAGTATGTTTCTATTTATTTTTATGTACTTCTAGTTATGATTTTTATAGTGCTCAGTAATGTATCCTTGTCTAGAGATATCACAGTATTTTATTTTGCTCACCAATGGGATGCTATTTTGGGTAGATTCAGTTTTGAATGTTATAGATAAAGCTGCTATAAACAACTTTGTGTCTGCCTTGAGTAGACAAAAATTGCAAGGTCATTGTGTCAATATAAAGATATAGAATTAAAAAAAGAATATGATAGTATTATATTTATTTCTGTATAAATACACTAAATTATCTTCCAAAGTGACTGTACCATCTTATATTCCTTCTAGAAAGCAAACAACACCAAAACTTAGTTTCTCTCACCAGTATTTCATATTGACAAGTTTTCTTATCTTACACATTTTAATGGAAGTGTGGAGACATTTTGTTGCTTTCATTGCTGTATGACATGAAGCACCTTTTTTTGTGGATGTTTTTCATCTTTCTGTATTCTTAGGGAAGTTGTCCTCTGTGTGTATTTCTGTGCATGTGTGTATATATGTGTTTGGAAATCTCTCTATCTCTGTCTCTCCCTCCTCTCTTTCTTTATTCTCTATAGTTTAGACACTAATCTAATAGTCTTTAATGTCTCCTGCAAATGTAATCAAGTCTATTATTTTTTGTTATTTTTTCAGTATTATATTTATAGTTGATTTCAATTTCAAAAAAGTATCTTACATATTCTTTAGTTATAATTATTGCTTACTATATAAAAATTCATTGACAAGAAAAAGGTGACTAAGTCACCAGTACCATGCCCTAAAACTAAAAATAAAACCCAATGCCAAATACAAAGCCATAAAATTCTGATTAATATTTTTTTCATTTTAGTTTTTTACTGAAACACAGACAAATAGGAAAACAAAGCATCTCTATTTTCATGTTTATTTACATATAAAGAATGCATCATTCATTTAATATATTTTATATTTGAGGCTTTATAGTCCTAAATGTACTAAATAATGACAACTTTTCTGTTATATAGTCATTATTTCTGTTTTTAGATCAGAAAACTGTGAAAAAGAGACAGTAAAACCACAATGGAATTGTTCTAATTTGTTTCTCTATTGCTGTGAAGAAACAGCTTGCAGGTGACAGGCTGTCACTGAGAGATGTCAGAGCAAAGACACAGGCAGGAACCTGAAACAGGAACTGAAGCAGAGACAATGGAGGAACACTTCTCCTTGACCTCCTCCCTGCTTATGCTCATCTAAGTTCCGTATGTGAACCAAGGCTACTCAGCTCGAACAGATACAGCCCACAGTGGAGAGGCTCTCCTCCATTGACTACCAATTAAATAAATGCCCTGTAGATGTGCTCATTGTCCAATGAATAAAGGCTATTCTACAATTTAGGCTTTCTCTGCCCAAGTTTCTATAATTTGTGTCAAGGTGACAGAAACTAACCAGTAAAATTGGCTTCTTGTCAACTTGATTTTTAGGGTATCATTTTTTTTTTTCTACTGAGTAGTACTCCAATGTGTAAAAGTACCATAGTTTGTTAATCCATTCTTCAGTTGAGGGACATCTAGGTTGTTTCCAGGTTCTTGCTATTATGAATAATGCTGCTATGAATATAGTTGAGCTAATGCTTTTGGAGTGTGAAAGTGCATTTTTAGGGTATATGCCCAAAAGTGGTATTACTGGATCCTTGTGGAGATTGATTCCCAGTTTTTTTATTTTTTTGAGAAACCACCATATTGCATCAATACAAAGAAGGGAAGAATGTATAATGTTGAGTAATATCACATTGCCTCAGAGGACAAAATAAACAAAAGACATTTCCCCCTTATGTTCAGAATCTACAAACATATAAAATATGTAAACAAAGGTTCATGTGGGTATAGAATAAATATCTAGGAAGAAAATGAAAATAGCATGATTCACTAGGAATTGTCTTGTGGCCCTCAGTGACAAAAATTTATCTAAATTTCTTCATTTGGTCTACCACAATGTTTTCTTCTAAATGTATCATTCTTTCTAGAGTGTTGAAGAAACAACATTGAACCACTATGGATAATCAGAAACAAGAGATGATAATGACCATGCTGACATTTTTTTCTGCACGAATCATTTCATTCTAGTTATATATTCTATTTGCAAACTATATTTTTTGTATCGTTTGTCCATTTGAAACTCACAATAATAGTTGATACTGCTAATTTGTCTATAATATTATACCTTTGATTTTCTCACAGACTATGAAACATCACATAAATCTGAAAATTAGACAGCTTTGGTATATGAAGCCCATCATCTGCCTCACTATAAAAAATTAGTCTTTTATGCTGACTCTCCAATATGACACCTGGGGCCTATTCTAATCTAGTAGTCTTATTGAAACTTCAACCATAAAGCTCAAATCCCTCAAATCTAATGACTTCATTTTCCCTCACACCATGGGCTTTATTGAATGTGTCTTACAAAACAAATGATCCTCTTCTGATGAAGCATTTTGGGAAGTAGATCTAAATGTGAAGTTCTTCAACTATGATTGTCCTATGTGCAATTTTTTTGAGGGTCACTGATAGAAACAGGTATTTGAACATCTTGCTAATTACTATTTTCTGAGAATTTGCATTATGAGCTTGTGTTAAGGCAAACCCAGGGCACTTACTTTTATCTCTACCATAACTTTAATACTTTTGTCAAAATACATATATAATTAGGGATTTCTAGTTTAAATCAGCAATGTTTATTATCTTTATAATCCTGCTAACATACCCTAGAAAATCTGAATGCTAATGATTCATCTAAATAGATCAATAAGTTTTGATGGTGATATTATTTGAAGAATCACTCTCACTCTCTCACTCTTATTTTGTAAAATGAAGTAAAACTTTTAAATATTGACTGGTGGAATATTTTTCAGCAGTACCTTAAAGTAGATATTTTATGCAATTCATATTGTTATTGCTTGTTTGCCCCTAGATTTGTTTTTTACAAAAATATTAAAATGCATTCTAGTATGCATAGAAAAAATAAATTGAATGAGAGACTCTTTATTCCTATAGGCAATTTAATTTTGCTGGAGGCTTGCCCCCTGCTGAATGCAGACATTCTGAAGAAAAATTCATATGGCTCTCTGTGTCCCCTGCTTAACATTAAGACTTGAAACTAAACAAGAAACTAATTAATTCTATATCATGAAGTCATTAAATTTTATTACTATCATAATTTTATTTAAAATGACATTGGAAATCTGATGTTACTTTTTTGATAGTTTTCATGAAATCTCATGAGAATAGCTGTGGAATTCAACAATTGAATACATAGGGAAACTGAGTTCACAGATACTTTCCTGTATTTTCACTGTTTTATGTCTGTTTCATTTAGGGAAAAAGTAACATAGTTTTTTATATGTTAAGTGCAAAACTTTATTCAGAGTAGCATAAGATCTATTGTCAAAGGTGATGTTTTTAGCAGTCTTGATAATGTCTATGTAGGCAACAAAAACAGATGTTATTACCTAAAAAACAACCATTCATCAATTTCAAAGATTTTATATACTAGTTTTCTATGCAAACTAATATTGAATATAAAAATGAGTGATACATGAAGAAATATGAACGAATAAATTGATTTTGTAAAATATAAATTTTCTGTAATTAGCAAAATAATTGTACTTTTTATTCTTGAGTAAATTATTTCACATGACTGTGACTTGTAAAAGTTATTAAAAACAAAATTTGATCTAATTAGGTTACAAATTTGACACATTAATTTAAAAACATATGAAGAGAGAATTCTGATAATCTCTAACACAAATATCCATATTTTTTTCTTTTGGAATAAAAGCCATTTCTTTTAAAATTCATTTTCAAAAATACTCAAATGCTGATCAATTACATTACTATGTGATATCTTTCTAAAATTATGTTAGAGAATGATATTTCTATTAGTGTTTTACTTAGATAATTGTACATTATTGATCATAATTTAAACTAAAATATTAACCCCAGTAACATAACAAACTTTCCATTAAAATTAAAAGCACCCAAATTAATTTTTAGCAGTATAAAATGGTATCAACTAATACCATATACTGGGAAAGTAAAGAAGTTTTTGTTTTACATATTCTATAACTGCATATTTACCAAAACAAGTTGTTCAATGATAGTGTTTCTGTCACCTGTTTAAGTAATTGTAGTACTTGTACCACAAACTTTAGGTTTTTATTTGCAAATAATTGTAAATTTATAGACAATTCCAAAAAATTGAGGAGTATTATGTAATTATTAAAATAACAACAATAACAAAAGACCAGGTTAGTCATTTTTCATTTGCAAAGGAATAAGATTAGACTATTTTAAAGGACGCAATCCACCTTAACATGAACTTAAAGGTAACTTTAGGGAATTGGTGCATATGATTTTTTATTTTTAAATGGTTCTAAATGTTATCCCTTGAATCTAAAAGCTGAGAGTTGGGCCTGTGGAGAAGGTGTATTTGAAAGCAACCCCAATGATTTAAAATATTTTGAAATATGTAAACAATATGAAACCACACATTTTCATATCTTTTACAATAAAAGAAAGAAAGATGGCTCTATATGCACATTTGCTGTTGAAAACAAACAGTCAGAAGGAATGTATTATTTAAAATATAAGGGAGTGTAAGCTGATTTCCAGACATTTTTTACACATTAAAAGAATGAAAACAGAAATCTACTTAAGCAAATCAAAAGGCATTAAATGACTTAGTATGAGACTGCAATAATTAAATACATTCTTGCTACAAGTAATAACAAAGTAAAGCTAGCTATCATCACTATTGAAACATTTAAAACATGGTTAAAAGTAGTTGACTTGTAATTAACTAATTTGTTTGGAAAAATTTCACAAAATCCCATTACAGATAAAGAGATACAAGCAATCCATAGTTATAGAAAAAGAATCTGCTTTCTCCAGAAACTGAGCCTTTGATAATACCAAATGGTCAGCCCTAAACATATTTACAAACAAGCAACACTAAATGAATTCAATAACCTGTATGTGTATGTGTTTATATATGTACATAAACAGATATTATGAACATACAAACATATGTATGTGTGTAGATAGGTAACAATAATAATTGCAGAAGAAAGAGAGTAAGAAGTTAATGAAAGATTTCAAGAGAAGAAAGAAAAATATCAGGTAAATACAACAATCATATAAGAAATTTTCCAAGAATAAAATAAAAATGTTATAATAAACATGGATGGAGACACACATAAACATGTGTGTTTAAAAACAATATCAGATAATTATCAGTATATTAAGTGCTATGACTTTAACAGACTTGTAGAAATATTTGATTTAAATTATTGCTTAAAGACAGACAAGTTAACAAATGTCACAATGTAATTAGGATAAAATCTATTTATCACAAACTACTTCTATATAGTTAGTAATCAGAAATACATTTAAGAATGAAAATAATTATTACTATTGCTAATATTATTTATAGAGGTTCTCACTCTGCAGCCCAGAGAACATTGACACTGGCAGATGTTGTTTCAGAAGTAGCTGAGAGCTCCATTCTGAAGTGCAAGGAGAAAGAAATGGCGGGGGGAGCATTGGACCTAGATGGGCTTTTGAAATGTCAATGTCCAACCCCAGTAATACACTTTCTCCTGTAACATTATATGAGTCCAGTGTGGCCATTCAATCCACTATAGTGTGGTATATCTATATCTATAGATATGTATGTGTGTATATGTATTTTATGGTTTTGATTGACATTATTGATAATGGTCTTCCTCCTTCATTTTAAATAGTTTAAGATTTTTCCTCCTGAGCAAGGTATCACAAACCCAGAAAGATAAGCAGGGGATGTACTCACTCATTAGTGGACTTTAAACAAAATCAAAGCACACCCAAACTGCAAACCACAACTACTAAATAGCTTGGCATCTGAAGCACCTTGGATGGCACTTTTGAGCCCACTTCCTCTAGAGGAACACCTAACTCAATCCTGATATTGGGATGAGGAAATCAGACTTGCTTGGAGTGGATGATGAACTAAGCCACCTTGGGACCTCCTCCCCTTTCTGGGAAGGAGATGAGGAGAAGGGGAGAAGAGAAAGTGATCAAGAAGGGTCAGGAGGGGGAAGGGAGTATTAAAAAAGGGGATACAGGAATAAAAAATGAGACTATTAAAAAAATTTTCAGTATGTGAATTTCTTAATTGGCTTTAGTGGCTTTTGTTGATTTTGTAGTTATAATAGATTATCTCACTCTTAAGCTATAAAAGATTAATTCTCAGTCAGAAAAATGGGTCAATGAGTGAAAGCACTTGCTGTCAATCTTAGTGACCTGAGGTTGATGTCTAGAGCCCATATAATTAAGCGAGAGACCTCACATCTACAAACATTCAACTGACCTCTATAATTTAACATATCTATACACGTGCATGCACACTAATACAGTAGAAATGAATGCAAGTAAAATTTAATAATAGAATAATATTTATCTGCAAAAATTATAATTTTAATATGCAGTTAAAATATTCTCTTTATCTAGTTTTATTAGTTAGCTTTAAATGTCTTTAGTCCAAAATTTTTCTTCACTGCTATATCTTTTTCATTAACAAAAATATCTGTCTGAGAGTTTCATAGATAAAAGTGAAGGAATTAATATAAAATTTTGTATGTTAGAAGTTTTCAAAACCCAACTCAAATAACTACATAAATTAGATTATAGTTGAGAGGTCAGTCAGATACTGTTATCACAGCCTTTAGGTTTTTGGTCTTCTCAATGAAAAATAATGATGAAGAACTTTTAAATGAATAATAATAATTGAGAGGTAAGTAACTAAGGGATGGGAAATGTCTATACATGCACACAATACTTCAGATATACATATGATATGGTATTCATGGAGATCATATCTATGAGCTCATAATATCATTCCATAGACCAAATATGTCACAAAAGGAAAGATATTGTTATTTGTTTAAATGATTCATAGATATTTTTGCAATCTATGTAACATTTTTCTGTAGAGTGTAACTTTGTAACAACAAAAAACTCATATAAAAGAGCTAGCTTTCTTTCAGTGTTTCTGTCTAGCAATATAACTATACTTTCATTAAAAAATATCAGTGACACATCTAAAGCCCCTTGTAGACTTCTCATAAAAAATGACATAAAAACTTCCAAAGAGAATATAGGTCTATCTGCTAAAATTTGTAAAAAGATAATCTGAGAGTTGGCACCTCAAATTACATGCAAGGACATTATTTGGATGCATTTGAGAAGATGGAAATAAGAAGAGCAGTGTGTTTGAAAGAGATCAAAGATGAAGACTCAGTGCAATATGGCTAGGAAATAAATTATAGGTTTGCATGATCTTGGCTGATGAAACTAGGATTACATGTTTATTAAGAATGTAAATAATAATTACTAAGTAGTTTTGTTTCATTACATACACTCCTTGTCATTTTTGAAATGTTATTAGTATGTGACCTTCTATATGACAAGTAACATTAAGTGCTTTTAAAACTTAACTTTTAAATTTTAGGTGGAGACTTAAAGAACATCTTGAGTTTCTTAATTATAAATAGTACTCATAATAAAAAAAAAACCAGTTACCAAATAGATAACATTACAGCACAGTTGAGGATTAAACTATCACATGTTAACATATACCCTCTCTCTAAAGTCCTGTGTAAAGTATAGTAAAATGTCTCTCTCTTCTATCTGGCTGTTCTCATAGCCTGTTAGTCCCAAATAATCACACAAAGACTTATTTTAATTAAAAACTGTTTGGCCTATGGCTCAGACTTGTTACATGCTATTTCTTATTCTTAAAATAATATATGATTCTTGTTCAGGTTTACCCACAGGGCATGGTACCTTTTCTATAGTGCAGCATTTTAGTTTTGCTTTCACTGTGTCTTCTGGAATCTCTCTTCTCCTTTTCTTCCCAGAATTATCCTTGTCTGGTTGTCCCACCTTTACTTCCTATCTGCCTTGCATCTGGCCATGCAATGTTTTATTACACCAACAGTTACAGTGACAAATATTTAACATTTACAAGAGCATAAGCCCACAGCATCCCTGCTTTTTTTCCCTTTAAAACAAGAACGTCACATCTAACCTTCTTTGTTTACTTTTTTCCCTGACCATTATCTGTAACTACTTGTAGCCAACATTGTAAACAACGACAAACTTTCATAGTCCATTTTTCTTTTTGAAATGTGGGTAGAATTCTCTAGACTACTTCCTGCTAATGGAGGTACTGGTAAACTAATAGGTATTCTGAGATAATTCAGGATTATGGCCAATCATGACTGAAGTATTCTATGAACCTGGGTCATCTCAGCTAGTGTCTTTGAAGCTGTTCAAGATGCAGAGCTCAGAGGAAACTACAACAGAGGTACTCTAAAATGTTGGATCATCTGGACCATCTATTCCCATCTGAGGTTTTTCAGAAGGTTTTCCTTGATCAAACTTTATTTTCTTTAACCTAGAATAAATCCACAGCCTCTCATTTTTTTGGGAATAAAATTAAAACCTCTCCTCCAACATAACATATTTTTTACTTCAGGTTTGAAGTCCAGGTATTTACAAAATATATAGGTTTGATTAATCCAGCAACATTTATAATCAAATGTCTTTTAACAACTGTTGCTTCTTCTTCAGCAATCAAACAATTCAAAGACAATACAATAACATATAGTAATTGTTTTATAAATGGCTTCTCCACATGGAGTTTACTTTATTTCTGAAAAATTAGCCAGTGGATAAGAAATCTTTGTTAATAATAATAATAATAATACTAGGAAAAAAAACAGGAAAAAAAAGAAATTGTTCTTGCCTTGACTGTTTGACAGTATCTTGTAAAACTGGACATGCAGAACCCTTAGGAAAATGATCACTGAACTTTGCCAGAACAAGCTAAGAAGGTCTTTCAGGTTTCTACTTTGGAAAAGAGACTTCCAGATAAAACAAGTTTTTAATTAATACAGTTCGTTCTAGTCAGTCTATAGCTAATTGTTACCTCTGACAACTTTTACAGAAGCTATTTTAATGCTATCCTGATACCTGACTAAATTTTATACTTTCTGTATCATTTTATCCTTTCTGTATAGATAAATAATATAATACTAAAATTTATTAACTATGAATATTTTATTCTTAATTTAAAAGTTAAATTACTATGTAATCAAATAATTACAAACAAGCATATAATACAGACTTGTGAATCTATCATCTACGTGTTTTCTATCTACAAATCTAAAATCTGATATTCTAGAATTAACATTATTTAAATAGGAATATTATCACTAAAATAACATCTACACTATAAGACTTAACATAATTAAAGTTATTTAATGACAATTTTTAATTAAGGAAAATGTTATTACTTATTAATTTTTCTCTTTTGTATGTTGTGGGAAGAACTGAGAAATTAAAAACCACAAGAAATATCTGGTCTTAAGTATTTGTTTTTCAAAGATGTAAAAGCACAAGCAACATAAAAAAGCTGAATAAATAAATAATTAAAATAAAACACGATAGATTCCTCATAGTAGGAGTAAATTAGACTCTTTCCTTATACTAGGGAAAGAAATCAATTTGTTCTACAAATGAACATAGCTAATTTAAAATATTGACAATATTTGACATTTTTTAGATATATTTTTTCTTTATTTATTTTGTATTTATCAAAAAAACAGCAAAATGAATTTAAAATGCTAAAAAGTTAATAATAACTATAAAGAAGATAAAAATCATAAGCATGACTTATCAAGGGTGATAATGCAAATAAGATTGCTACACATATATTTACTTTGTGTTCAGCTTTCCCTCTGAATTTTTTTTTCCATCCCTGTATATCCTTATTCAAGGTCCATTCCCCCTCCCACCACATCAGGTCATTTTTCTTCTCTGCAACTCCCCATCCCCTCCCTGGGCAGGGAGAAGACAGTCCTATGGTCCCACTGACCCAATAATGCTTGGATCAGTCTCCACTCCTGGCCAAATCCATTTTTGTCCCCCCTCCCTCAAGAGTGAGTCAGGTGTTCCTATAGTTTGAGTGGGGTCTGAAGGGTCAGTCCAGGGTGTTTCTGATCCCAAGCTGTTCAGTGGCTGTCGTTTGCAGCTTGGGCATGCTTGGCTTTTGTTCTTGTTTGTTTGTTTAGAGACCACTAATGAGTGAGTACATCCCCTGCTTATCTTTCTGAGTTTGTGATACCTCACTCAGGAGGTTATTCTCCAAATCCACTCATTTGCCTGCGAATTTTAGGATATTATTTTTTCTTACTGCTGAGTAGTATTCCATTGTATAAATGTACCAGAGTTTGTTAATCCATTCTTCACTTGAGGGACATCTAGGTTGTTTCCAGGTTCTTGCTATTACAAATAATGCTTCTATGAACATAGTTGAGCTAATACCTTTGGAGAGTGTATGTGCCTCTTTAGGGTATACACCCAGAAGTCGTATTGCTGGGTCCTTGGGAAGATTGATTCTCAATTTTATGAGAAAATGTCATATTGCATTCCAAAGTGTCTGAACAAGCTTACACTCCCACCAACAATGGAGGAGTGTTCCCCTTGCTCCACATCCTCTCCAACATAGGCTGTCATCTGTGCCTTTTATCTTAGCCAATCTAACAGGTGTTAGGTTGTATCTCAAAGTTGTTTTGATTTGCATTTCTCTGATGGCTAAAGATGAAGAGCACTTTTTCAGGTGCCTTTCAGCCATTCGTAGTCCTCTGCTGAGAAGTCCCGTTTTAGATCTGAACCCCATTTTTTGATTTTATTCAAAGTTTTGGGCTCTAGATTCTTGAGCTCTTTATATATCTTAGAGATCAGTCCTCTGTCACTTGTAGGGTTGGTGAAAATCTTTTCCCATTCTGTAGGCTGTCATTTTGTCTTATTGACAGTGTCCTTGGCTTTGCAGAAGCTTCCTAGCTTCAGGAGATCCCACTTATTGATTGTTAGTCTTAGTGTCTGTGCCACTGGTGTTATATTTAGATAGTGGTCGCCTGTGCCAATTTGTAGA
This sequence comes from Sigmodon hispidus, assembly GCA_004025045.1. NCBI lineage: Eukaryota > Metazoa > Chordata > Mammalia > Rodentia > Cricetidae > Sigmodon > Sigmodon hispidus. The sequence goes on from PVIH01007761.1 coordinate 25,702, forward strand.
AGTGTATTTCCCACTTTCTTTTCTATCAAGTTCAAAGTGGCTGGGTTTATGTTGAGGTCTTTGATCCACTTGGATTTCAGTTTTGTGCAAGGTGATAGGCTCGGATCTATTTGCATTTTTCTACACACTTCCATCCAGCTATGTCAACACCACTTGCTAAATATACTATCTTATTTCCATTGAATGTTTTGGGCCTCTTTGTCAAAGATAGGTGTTCATAGGTTTTTGGGTTAATGTCTGGATCCTCAATTCTATTCTATTTGTCCACAAGTCTGTTTTTATGCCCGTACCAGGCTGTTTTTATTACTCTAGCTCTATAGTATAGCTTGAAGTCAGGGATGGTGATATCTCCTGAGGTTCTTTTGTTCAGTAAAATTGTTTTGGCAATCCTGGCTTTCCTGTTATTCCAAATGAAATTGAGTATTGTTCTTTCAAGGTCCAAAAATTATTGTGTTGAGATTTTGACGGGCAGTGCATTGAATCTGTAGATTGCCTTTGGTAGAATTGCCATTTTTACTATGTTGATCCTACCAATCCAGGAACATGGGCGAGCTTTCCATTTTCTGATATCCTCTTCAATTTCTTTCTTCAGTGATTTAAAATTTTTGTCAAATAGGTCTGTTACTTCTTTGGTTATAGTTACTCCAAGGTATTTAATACTATCTGCAGCTATTATAAAGGGTAATGTTTCCCTTATTTCTTTTTTAGCTCTTCTATCTTTAGTGTATAGAAGGGCTACTGATTTCTTTGAGTTAATCTTGTATCCTACTACATTGCTGAAGGTGTTTATCAGCAGTAGCAGTTCCTTGGAAGAATTTTGTGGGTCACTTATGTGTACAATCCTATCATCTGCAAATAGAGATAGCTTCACTTCTTCTTTGCCAATTTGTATCCCCTTAATCTCTTTTCGTTCCCTTATTTCTGTAGCTAAAACTTCGAGAACTATATTGAATAGATAAGGGGAGAGAGGACATCCTTGCCTAGTTTCTGACTTTAGTGGGATTGCTTTGACACCTGACTATTCAATGGAAACGATGAAAGCTAGAAGGGCTTGGTCAGAAGTTATACAGATGCTAAAACAGCATGGCTGCCAAACTATACCCTGCAAAATTATCAATCACCATAGATGGAGTAAACAAGGTATTTCAGGACAAAGTCAGAATGAAAGAATATCTATCTACCAATCCAGCACTGCAGAGAGTATTAGAGGGAAAACTCCATCCTAAGGACCCCAGATACACCCACAAAATCACAAACAATCAATAATTCCATAGAAGAATACCTTAGAGAAAGGAAATACATACAAGTTACCACCAAAAAAAAATTTTCAGAAGCAAAATAATAATACAGTATGACCAAAAATATCTTGTCTTTCATATCAGTGCTGATTGAACAGATAAAAGCACAAACTTACTAAAGCTAACTCAGGAAATATGAGAAGGTCAATTTAAAAATTACGTAAAAATCTCAGTGAGAGATTAAGGAAAAGATACAAACCAAGGCAGTATGTCTATTTGTTATAGTTTCCTGAAATAACAGAACTTCCTACTTTGAGCATATATTTCTTGCTGCTTGTCTCTTCTGGCTGACTTCCTCTTCAGCTGTTTTCCCTGTAGACACTGAGCTGAAGGCTTTGCAGCCTGAAACTATAAGACTCCATGGGTTATCTGTGCATTAGTATGTACATTCTAAGACTGAAATGCCAAGCTCTCAGTGGAGACAGCAGATTGACCTAATTTGTCTTTTTTATGGCTGAGCACATGGGTTATCTCTGGCCCACCTGGATATCAGCAGGAGAGCATGGCAAAGCCCTTTTATTGTTGAGATTTCTGCGCAGACATTGACATCCTAAGAAGTCAACTGGATAACAGTTGAAGTATTTGGTTCAGAGTAACAAGGACAGCATCTGTTTGCATTTGGTCACAAATGAAGCAGGGTTACAGAGTAGCTTCTGTGAAATGCATGAACTTTGACTTTTGTTGCATGAAAATTAAAATTCTGTTTTATTTTTTGCAAAACTTAAGAGTTTCATTGTTATGCCTCTTCTTAGACATACCACTTCTGAGCATGTGATGAACAGAGAGATGGACAAGGATCATGTGATTAGTCACAGAGAGATGAATGAGAACTGAACTCTAAAGATCATGTACTAATTTCAACATTGACACAAAATCAAAATGTTCACAGAGAGTATTTCTGTTTCTGAAATGCTGTAAAGGAGAATGGAATGCAGATTCTCTGTGTAGAAGATATGACTCAAGGACACAAAAACAGAAAAAAACAATATGTAGAAACAGTAAGATTCATTCAGAATTCAGATTCTTGAGGAAAGATAAACAAGCAAAAAAGAGAAAAAGATGTAAATGTAGAATAATTACATTATTTTTAAATATATGATAATTTTAATCTTATTTTTATAAAATCATGGCTTGTTTGATTCAAGATAACAAGAGAATTAGTATTGTTGTGAAGAACAGGTATAAAGAAGCAAAAAGAGCTCAACAGTATTAGTTCTTTAGGAAAAGGGAGATATTTATAGGAAGAAATCAATCCTAGGAATAGCTTGTATGGAAAAACTGTTCCTTAGTTATCAAAACCATTCATTATGAGAACTTTTCTTAGTAATAATTGATATAGTGGCAGAATGACATGTCTTAGTTAGGGTTTCTAACTAAAATTATTTATTTGAGGAAGCTCACTCAGTTTCAGTAAATTATGATCATGGCAGAAAGCATGGAACTGAGTAGGCAGACCTGGTTCTAGAGAAGTAGCCGAGAGTCCTACATCTTCAGACAACAGGAAGTGGTCTCAGTGTCTCATTGAGGAAAATTTGCACAAAAGAGATCTCAAGGTTCACCCTCACAGTGACACATTTCCACCAATAAGGTCACATCAACTTCAAAAAGGCTATATCTCCTAATAGTGCCTGTCTCTTTATGGTGTCATTTCTTTCAAACCACCACAAACTAATAATAAAAGACAACACCCTTTAAACCACCATCACGTTAGATATTTAAATACAAACTCTATGCAGGTTATTATGATTGATAAAAATAATTTCCAAAAGAATGGTATATTTGTTAGTTTATAGATAATAATATTGATGCTTAAAGAAGTTAATAAGCCAGTTTTTAATAGTTTCTATAAGAAGGGAAGCACAATCATAAACTTTTGCTCCTTGTCCTACTTTGTAGCTCTTCTCTGAAGCCCTATTGCAAACTGATGACTGATGAGCACTGAGGAGGATGGGAATGGGATTCTGAAGTTTACAATGACTGAGTGCAGCACCATTGCACACGGTAGGACTGAAATTCTATACTTTAGAACAGTGGGACAACATTTAATTAATCTGAGTTTGTGTTTCTGAAGATAGATACTTAAAGAGAATGAGAAATTTTAAATCTAGAAATATTTTTATTATATATTATTTAAAGGATGCAAAATACAGTATATTTACTTAAGGAATAAAGTATATGAAGGTATTAAGTGACAAGGATTTGATGATTTCATGATTGCTAGAATAAATGACTAAATGAATAGGGAGGTATAAAATAACACCTACAGTATCAGGAATTCTAAGCTAATGTCTCTAAAATTCCTTAATATGGTCTGTATATTTTAATATGTTATAAGCCAGAAGTTTTTAAACTGTGGAGGCAATGTCAAGGAGTCGCCTTAGAACATTGGAAAACAAAGATATTTACACTATGATTCATAACAGTAGCAACGATGTAATTATGAAGTAGCAATGATAATAATTTCATGGTTGGGGGTTACAACATTAGGAACTATACGAAAGAGTTGTAACATGAAGGAAGTTGAGAACTACTATCATAAACAAAAGGATGGAAGGTCAAAAAAATCACATCTTGAGGAAAATTTAATGCTGAAGAATAACAAATGACATAAACAGCAGGCATGACCCTTGAGATCATAGGTGGGCATGTCACATAGAAATTCATAAAGTTAATTAAGCTGCCCCCATTTCATTCTTAGATATTGTAGAGATATTGATGTTCGAATTACTTAAATGTATGAATCACAAAATCATCAAGTCTACACAATTATGGAGTGAGAAGGTTCTCAAGATTTCGTTCTATTTTATTTTTATGGAATAACTTTTATATCTAATATGATAAGATGAATTTTTTAAAATTCTAATAATTTATTCACCAATTACAAGAGCACTGAAGTTCATACATGCATATATTACAGTGAAATTACATATTGACTCTAATACAGAGATAGTGGGTGAATTTAATATCCACCTCCTGCCAAAAGTTTGTTCATTCAGATCTAAACTAAACAGAGAAATTTTAGAATCAAATAGTATCATAAATCAAGCATACCCAATAGAAATCTACAGAACATTCAACCTAAATAATAATGAATATGCACTATTCACAGCAGTTCATGTCTAGGTTTAAAACAGCTCTCTGTGATAAGTTATTGCTTTCCACAGGGGCCCTCAATCAGAGCTTCAGCTCCACAACACTGCACAGTTTCTTTAAACTCAACCTAGAAAGGAACTCACAATTTTCTACAATATAACTCTATAAATGTAAATAAAATTAATTCTTTAGTTCTGTAAGAAAGGACAGAGCTCAAAGCCTACATCCTTTCTATAAAAATGTATTTTATAGAAAAGTAAACATTGCCTGAGTAAAAATAAAAATGTCATACATGAAAATTTATGGACAACACTGCACAGTTTCTTTAAACGCAACCTAGAAAGGAACTCACAATTTTCTACAATATAATTCTATAAATGTAAATAAAATTAATTCTTTAGTTCTATACAAAAGGACAGAGCTCAAAGCCTACATCCTTTCTATAAAAATGTATTTTACAGAAAAGTAAACATTACCTGAGTAAAAATAAAAATGTCATACATGAAAATTTATGGGTTATAGCATAAATATGTCAAAGAGTGGAAGGTATAGAATTAAAGACATAGTAGAAAAAATAAGGTTATAAAACAATAAGAAAATACAGTTAAATTTTTCAAAAAAGTTATAGGAATTATTAAAAATATTAGTAACAATTAAGAATTTGAAAGAGAAATATATGAGTAAAGCAAGTAAAGTAAATAAAAGAATAAGGAAAATAAGCTAATTAAATTTAAATAAGACAATAATGCAGAAAAATAAGGACAATAAATTTTATTTCTTAAGAAAGAGCAGTAAGTATAATAAACCCGTGATTATAATAAAGCAGGAATGAGAAAAAGATGGGATCACCCCATGTATATCTGAGCTTTCAAAAAATTTTACATGTATATAATATTATTTTCAGCTTGGACTACAATCCATTGGAGAATGACCATAACTCAGATCTATTAGTCTTGTAGATCACTAACTGCATGGACATCATTATACTCTTTAGCAGACACAAAGGTTCCAGTAAATAGTCTGAAACTCCAGAATTTCAACATCACTTCATTTATGATTTTTGGTTGATAGTCTATGAGATTTTCATTCATGTATACATATTTCTCATATCGAGTGCTTAAATATGTTATCTGACCATAGACTTCACTCACTGTCAAAGTAAAATGGAACAAGTGAAACTTATCTCACAGTATCTTTAATGACTTATAAGGCTCTTTCTTAGTTAGCTTCATTGCAATTGAACTTTTTCAGGATGAAAATGATTCTAAGCATCTTTTCTCTTCTCTTCTCTTTTCATATCTTCTCTGTCCTACATAGCCTGTCTTTCTCCACTGCCACTATAACTGCTTCTTACTGCTGTGCTTCCCAGCCATAGCAGAATTGCTGATTAGTATTTTGTCCACTCAATACAACATAGGTTTAGATTGGCTTGTAGGAATGCCTAAGAGTGATGTTCTCCATTAATGAGAAATAGTGCCACCCAGCATGGGCAGGACTGCTCCTAGGTGAGTTGTGCTAGGTTGCATAAGAAAGCAGAGTGAGGCAGCTGTACAAAAATCTTGAGTTCCTGTCTCTGGGACTCTGCTGCATATATTTCTTCCCTGGCATCAATCAATATTGAAATGTGGTAGAGACTTCAAAGGCAAATAAACCCTTTAATTCCCAAGTGGCTTTTGGTCACAGTATTTATCACAAAAGAAAACTAATTAATATAATGGACTCTTAGTCATTTTTGAATCTTAAGCCCAAACAGTATCCTTCTTCTGTAAATTACCTTGGCTATAATATGTTATTACAGCCTCAGAATGATAACTAATGCAACAAGTGATGCTGGTATAGAAATACTTGGATCTTTTAATGGTGACTAAAATCTCACAGAACAATGATGGTTTAAAATGAAATTCATATGATAATTAAGGTTTAGAAGTAATTCATAACTTAATATCTTCATCGTATAGCTATAGCTTTAAAAACTAAACAAGATTTCATTATAGATATAAAATAAAGTTTGTCAAAATTACCAACTTATTGAAGAAAAGAAACAGTAAATCCAATCCAAATGAAAAATAAAGGAAGCGAGAGTACAGTCCATTACAAACATACCAAAGAGTAATATGTAATTGCTAGGTAGGAAATGCATGTGGCTAATGCCTTAAAAGGCAATCTAACTCCAACATTTGGGTTTTCCCTTAACAAAGAATTCAAATAAATGAAAACTCCAAGTTTATGTGTATGTTTGTGTTTACACTTACATGTGTGTGGATGGTTACCTGTGCACAGATGCATGGTAATACATGTATGTGTGTGCATGTGGCAGCCAAAATGTAACCTCTCTCAGGTGTCATTTCTCATGTTCTGACGATCTCAGGTGGTTTTACCATTTTGTTTTGAAGACAGAATCTGTCACTCACCCAGAAGTTGCCAAGTAGACTAGAGTGGCTGGCCAGTCAGCCCTAGGGCTCTGCATGTCATGCCCTCTCCAGTAGTAGGATTACAAGGTCCTGCCAAAATGTAGCCTGCATATATATGATAGACTTTTTGACACTGTCTTACTATGTGATCCATTACCATAAAAATGTGTTTACTTCTTAGGATGAATGCTCATGCCTGTCCAAGAATGCCTGAGGCAAGATGATTCCTTTTCTCCCCTTCTTAGCAAAGCAGCTTAGCAGCCTGCTCAAAGGCATTATGCAAACAGCCTTCTACTAGTCACAAAGCCTTCTGTGTCCTGAATACAACTGGTGATAGTAATTAGAAAAACTGTATATTTTCATTGTTTCTCTGACCCTGCTTTGAGCTGAATGGAATACAAACTTCACAGAATGCCAGTAAAGGCACCTATGAGCAGCACAGTCTACATTCCCCTGAGACAGTCGAATCTCAAATTCTACCTCATTTCCTCACTAATGGCTACTGGCCTGTTGTGATGCTAAAATGTCTGGCTTTTTACATGTGTTCTTGAGATTTAATTCATGATTTCCTATTTGTAAAGAAAGAACTTAACCATCTAAGCTATCTCCTTAGTCTCAGTGTATTATTTTTACATGATAGGAAATATTATTTGTAGTGTCTTTCACTACCCCTCAAAATCCACGTATACTTGTTTCTTAGTTTGTGAAAACTTTGGTAGCTGAGAGGAAGAAGTAAAGCACAGTGTGAGTGTCTTTGAAGGCTAAACCAGACAGGCCCCTAATTGATAACCCTTTTCTCTCTCCTTACATCACCCATTATTTCTCTTTTCTCCTTCCCCCTTCCTCCTGCAGGTGCATCATGAGGCTAACATCTCTGCTCTGCTACATGCTTCCCTTACCAAGCTCTTCTGTTAAACTGCATGGTTCTAAGCAAACTCTTACACCAGAAACTAAACTGTATCCTCCCTTCTTTCTGTCCCTTGTGCCACTATGTTGTAGTAGTAATAAAAATGTTAGCTGTTAGGTAAATACTAAATGTACACACAAAGTGACATTTCAAAGACTAAGGGCTCTAAACCTATACCTGCCAGACAACTATGTGTTTATGAATAACATCATATTGAAACAGATATATCAGATATGTTTATGTTATCTGTTGCTAGCTTGGAGTTGAATACCCAAGATGATTTGTTGCAAAAGAGACTAAGATGGCTTATAAAGTCTTCAATATGTTTCTTTTTTATTTATTTATAAAATAAAGACTTTTTAAACACGTATCCCCTTACTCCCCCCTCCCAATCCCAGTCAGCCTTCACCCTCCCTCCTACCCATCCTCCCATCCCCTTCCCTCAAAACGGAAAGAGGTTCCAAGATGAGTTAGCGCAGCATCCACTCCAGGCAAGTCCGATTTCCTCATTCTAATGTCAAGACTGGGTTATGTGTTCCTCCGAATGGGATGGACCAGTCCACGCACAGAAACACAGTCTGTTCCCACTCCTCGAGGCTCCACATACTGCCCATGTCAATCCACAGTTGCCTACCCCTGGAGGGCCTAGCTCCTTTCCCCTAAGGTTCCCAAGTGGCTGTTCTTGATTCAGATAGCTCCCCAGAGCTGCAGCCAGCCATCACTGGGTACTTTTCCATGTAATCCCTATTCAATATGTTTTCAAGAGGACATTTCTCCCTGATGATTAGACAAAATTTAATTAAAATAAAATAACTTTTCTTGATAGTACCCTAATATTCTAATGATGTTAAAAAAGTATACTTGATATCAAAGGGGTTGCTCTTTTTATGCCTAGTTCTACTTATTTACATAAGTGCAGCAAGAGGTGTTAATTAAATATGTAAACCTCCATTTGCACCATTTCTAGCATTCACTGAGGTAAAGATAATTAATTTTTTGCAATAAATTTTATATTAAAGGGATTATTGCAACTATGGAAGTTTCTATAATTTATTCCTATCTTAGAAAAATAGGAGAAAGAAATTCTATCATTTCTTTGTAGCAATAACATAGATTTTAGGAACTCCGCTAGGTTTTGGGGAATGCTGTATTTTCTAAAATATACCATGTGACAGGGAATTATCTTCCTTAGCAGTGGGAGGTTGAGGCCCTAAAGACTACATACCTCAGTGTCCCTTATGAGACATAGATGGATAATGGCTTCACAGATAAAGCCAATTCTTTTTCATAAATAATAAACTTACAATTGTGAGATTTATTTGTTACTAGACATTACATCTCAGGTGCGACCATGAATATTCATAATCCAGGAGCTTTTTAAAATGATTTCTTTGTACAAAGACATATCAAGCACACTTGCACTTATATGATTAAAGTGATCCTTTCAGAATTTCAAAGTACCAATGAAAGTTACACCAATTTAAAAGATGATTTTCTTTGTAAAGATGTATCCACCACATTGAAAATGAGAAAATATTAAGATATATTTCTCATATGTCTGTAAAAATAAATAACCATAGTATAAGAAAAACACTATACAAAATCCAAACAAAATACCTTCATTAGTTTATTTTGGGAACAACATTTTTCTATTATAGCTTTAGGGATTTCTCAGGACCCTCTGAGGGCACCTGTATTTATGTGCATCTACTATTATCCATATCCATAGATACAATTTAAAATGTTAAAATTAATCAATATTTTGTTAAAAAGCCTATGGAATATCTATTAATATATTCCAATTTTTGTGATATATTTACCTTTGTAAAGTGTGAAATTATGAAGTTGGCTCAAACTAAAATTTGAAACAACAATTCAGGTAAAATGAAATCTCAAAAAAGTTTTGATTTGCATTTTGCTGATGGACAAAAATGTGGAACATTTTTTAAATGTTTTTAATCAGAATGGCCAAGAAAAGTAAAACAAATACAGGATAAAGAGGACACTTATTTACTAGTGTGGGGAATGCAAACTTTCACAGCCATTATGGAAATCAGTGAAGAGTATTCTCAAAAAGGTAAAAATATATCTCCCAAAATTTCCACCTATATTACTCTTGGGCATTTGCCCAAATGACTGTAAATCTTACTGAAGAGTTACTTCATTCATTCTCTATTCATAATAGACAGAATTTGGAAATAGCATAGATGTCCATCAACTGATGAATTGACAATAAGAATGCAGTATATGTATGGAATATTATTCAGCTAATTAGAAAAATAAAATTTGTTGGTAAATGGATAGAGATACAGCCATTCAGATTAAGGTAACTATTCAGACCCAAAAATACAGAGACAGTTTTCTCTTATATCTCGATGATAACATTCAATTTCTGAATATGTATGCACCATCATGGATAACCACAATATTTGGGTATTTAATAAGTGATCAAAGTAGGAACAGGGATATTCCAAAAAAAAGAGGAAATAGAATATAATGTGATAAATAGAAAAATGCAAAATTAGAATAGAAAAATTAAATAAAGAGGATAAAAATTTAGGGTAAAGAAGGAATACAGGCAAGATATTTTGAAAATCCATGTGAAAACCTAATACCTAGAATGTACGTTAATAGGAAAAATTTAAATGGAGTAGATATATATGTTAGAGGAAATAATGAATGCCTCAAATAGACATCTTACATCATCAAATGTAACCTCTAAATACCAGAAATGGGTTACATTTTATTGAATTGTGAGCTAAAGGGGTCATATAGACGCTCACAGAATATTTCCAATACCACTTGTTGCTCTCCACAAACTTATGGTAAGGCCGTATTGCTGAAGACACCACCCTCTTACATTATTAAACAGGGAGAGATAGAGTTGGTGCACAAGAAGCTTCACCTAGCTATCTTTCATGGTTGTAGAAGAAACTGTACAACAATAGAGAAAAAATTTCATCATCAACATCACATAGATAAAATCCTTGAGAGCTATAAGAGAGACCTGTCTTCATGACATACTGTAACAGTATTTACATGCATGCTATTGTGAGAATCAACCAAGTTTTGACCAGATTTTTGGTCTACTCTGTGAGATACAATTTATATTTGACACTGCTAAAGTATCCAAGGACCAGAGACCAGATTGGTCATAGACCTATTGGAAATCCTACTACTATTCTCCTAAAGGAACATAGCAATAAAAATGAGTCTAGTGAAATGCTGCTAATCTAACATATAAACATATCACTCAACCCTTATCAGAGGAGCTTCTTCTTGAAATAGATGATAATTAACACAGACAGCCACAACTGGGAAATATCCTGATAGTGGAAGGCTTTGAAACACTCAGTCTTGAGTAGGAAATCTTCATCAAACACTGCCTTTAAAGACTTGGGGATTCTCAAGGAAGAGTTACAGAAAAAATATGAGAGCCAGAGGTGTTGGTTGACTCCAAGGAAACTATAGACTATATATAAACTTGATTTAACCATAGAAAACTTGAGGTATTTTTAATATAATAGAATATAAAAACTGTCATATAAATTCAGTTTCTGAGCTATGGATGTACAATAAATATTTCAGTAAATGTACATGACTTGTTCTTTATATTTCTCAGCCTACCTTGTTAAACAATATCTCAATATGAAATGCTAAGCCTTATTTCTGTCCTATTTTATAAATCCAAGCTTTAATTACTTTTCATTTGTATGCAGTGGGTATAAAACACTTCTATCATTGAGATTTAATGATAAATAAAACATACATGATCTCTTTATGGATATTTTATTATTAAAATAAATGTAACAAAAGAATCAGAAAAAATGGAATACATATTTTTTTGGAAGTAGTATAGAGCATTTCCTTGGTTATTGGGTGATGGAAACAAGGATTCATTATGGTGGTCAAGGAAGACTTCTAGGTTGAAAAAATACTCTGAAAAATCAATGTTAGAAAAAATCATTTGTGATTTAGCAAGTACCATGTGCCATGGTACTTATCTGTGAAAGGAAAAAATTGGCATTTCTTAAAAAATAACAAAGAATGTCTTTAAGCAATAAAAACAAAAGTGTCTAGAGCTATAAAATGTTAAAATCAAATGTAAGTCTTGTACAGTTCATATTTATTAAAATGCTAAGTAGATAAATAAAGGCCTAAGTAAGCTACAAACTTAATGCTATATAGCTGCCCACAAGCATACTAGTGTAATTTGTATTGTAGAATATATACTTGTGAGAAAAGAACTTATTAAATTAGAGATGAAAGCAAATATTCACAAAATCTTTATATAAGAGAAACACTACCAGAAAGCCTTAGTGGATAGAAAAGTTGGAAGAGAGCAGATGCAATCAGATTATTATTTTACAAAAACAAAACACAGAAAGGAGAAAGGTGGACTGACATTGTTTTAGATTTAAACTGTGAAGTTGGTGGAGCTGAATAAAGGAGGTATTTTTGAAGGGCTAATATCATTGCAGTGAAAACATGTGTATATTGTAACATGCTCGTTACTACAAGGGCCTGCTTTTTTTTTTTTATTAAGGTTGTTAGATTTTGATTAAAAAGCAGAACAGACATAATTATTGGATAAATACTTTAACATGTTTGATAAAAGAGTGTTTTATTCAAAATTTTCACAATCAGATTGATATGTTGCCAGCTGTCATTTGTGTGATGAATAAACTTAAATTTCAAGTATCAAATACATTTTTATTTATTCTACTGAAAATTTAATGCTGAAAACTAAATCCCTGAACATTATTTTTTGTCCAGGGTATGGAAAAAAGTATGGACATAATTGCATACTAAAATAATAAGAGTTCATTCTTAATTTTTCAATGATAAATATTTTTTAGTACACACTTTCTGGTTCTATGAAATCAGTTACAAATTAAAACTGAAAATTCAGAGCAGGATGCCATGTAAATAGTTCATGCTGGGAAATGAGCATGTGAAAAGTTAGAGCATATAAACATAATGACTACAAGGTTTTCATGTCAGAATTATGCTAATATCTACAAATTGACTTTATTGATATACGAGTGCTAACCATGGAACAAAGTGGATGTGTGAGAGTTATTTATGCAGCTGTGCTATGATCCAGACATGGATTCAGACCTTCTGTAGGGATATGGTGAAGCAATGGAAAATTATGGTCATTCATTGTGAACAAGAGGAAGGTGTAGCCGTTCTGTGCCTGACCTTAAGGGAGGTACTGCCACCTTCAAAGGACTGAGACATTTGTCTTTGACATGGCCAGGCCATGTCAACAGTATACTCTCACTCAAATCTTCTTTAGGTCCCCACACCTATTTCAAAACTAGATTAAATCATCTACTTAGAATTATTTATTACTAATATATTGAACATTTAGTATTATGAGCTAGACATCTGCATATGATATTAAAATATATAAGTAGAAAGTTACTGTAAAGAATTTATTTAGCTGATTATACATTTATAGTCTTTTTCTATAACTCCAAGGAAAAATTAAATTTTACTATAATGGAGTAAATAAAAAGGTAATTTCTCTAAGCACAAATAAATAGATATCAAAAGTTTGTCTTAATTTCAGTATCTTAAAAATGTACTGAGGATATGAGAATCCTACTAAAAATAAAATAATTATTTCCATATGCTTAAATCTTAAAAATGTACTATGCAAGAGGAGAAAATCTAACACTGGAAAAATCTGTACTAATATCATTTATTTTTCTCTATGCAATGAAAATCAAAATTATATCAAACATCAGTGCAACAATTACATTTAATATTTTTAAATCTAGTTTTTTTGGTATTTTCTAATAACAATGATTTGATATAGCAAAAAATTTTATTAAGTTGGCAAGTAATAGTTTGGACTGAGCCTTGCCTAATGTCATAATTCATTGTATAGATTCTATAAAACATGGGTTATCAGTAGGAAGTTTAAACTCTTTATATGCTGTCCAACATTTATTTTAACAGTGAAATGAACTTTTTCAGTTGTGTGGTGAGATTTAAGAGTGCAATCAGGAAAGTTTATTAGAGGCACAAAGCTTCAAGGCTAGTCTGTTATAGTTTCTTTGACCTACTTCTAAGTAAAGAATCACACTGAACTCTTTTACTCATCGAGACAACTAAATTTAAAGTCAAAAAATTCTATTTGCCTCATGACTGCAACCCTGAGTCTGTCTACCAAGTGCATATTACATAAAGGACCACATCTGTTTGATATCAGCATCATCAGAGTTTAACATAATGATATATAACTTTTCTAGTGAGAATTCAGTCTTCATATTTTGTACAAGTAGTATCAGACACAACTTAATAATCATGTTAAGTCAATTAATTTATGCAAAATTCAACTGTAGATAATCTTTATTACATGCTCATGATATGAAAAATATGCTGTCAAGATAGTTATGTTTCTTTTATTTTTCTTTTTGTCTCCTTCTATGTCTCAATTATTAAAAAATTAATTTAAGGAAATTCAGTGTTTATTTACCTCATATCAGAATTTTTCTGTGTGATTTAAATTACTATTGTTTTAATCAGGTCTTCTGCAAATAAAAATATTTTTCTCCTAAACATTTTAAAATAGTAATTTATCTTTTTAAAACACTTGAATCTTCTCAGTGTAATCTAACTAGCATACAGATAAAATTTAAACAACAAATAATGTTTACTTGATTATGTAATTATTACAAAATACACACAAAAAATTTAATCTAATATTATCAAGGGTGTAGAATAAAGTCAGTCATGGGAGTCTATATCTGTATTCCAACACTCCGGAGTATGAAACAGGGAGACTATTATGAGTTTGAGTCCAACCAGGATAGTAAAGTAAGTACAAGGCCAACCCAGACTTCATGGGTAGATGATGCTATAATTTTATAGAAGAACAACAACCAACATTGAATGGAGTTTGGTATTGAATGGGACAGTGTAACTTGGTAAATATAATGGCTAAATTTTATTATCCACTTGATTTAATTAAAAAATACTTGGGAGATAGACATTCAGGTCTAGGTGAGGGTATTTCATTTGACCAGTTGAAGAGGGAAATCAGTTGAAGAGGAAAGACCTATTCTTCAACTGATGCTGGTAGTATAGATGCTGTAGGATGCCAGAATGAATACAAAGGGGAAAAAAGAAAGCCAGTTTAGTACTAACATTCCTCTGACTTTGCTTTATGACCAGCACTGTAGAATAAGCTGTCCCATGCCTTTCACACCATTATGGGCTGGAATCTAGAAAACTCTGAGGTAGAGTAAGTCTATTCTCACTATTTAAAATATTTAAAATATTTTTTAACATGTCAATCACCATTCATTCTCCTTCCCTTCTTCTAAGTCATCCCCCAGCTTCCTTCCACCCTACTCCCCCATCGACTACTCAGAGAGTGTATGACCTGCAAGGGGGAGTCAATACAGTCTGGTCTCTCCAATTGAGTCAGGATGAATATCCCTACCTCAGTATCAAAGAGGAACAAATTATTTTTTTTATAGGGAATGGATTCCAAAAAGCTGGTTCATGCACTAGGAATAAATTCTGGTCCCACTGCCAGATGTCCAACTAACTGCCCATGCCATTCAACTGTCATTCACATTCAGAAGGCCTAGTTCAGTTCCATGTAGGTTCCCTAGCTGTCAGAGTCAGTGAGCTTCCAATAGCTTGGGTCAGTTGTGTCTGTGGATTTTCTCATTATGATCTTGATCCTTTTGCTCATATAATACCCACCTTCCCTTTTAATCAACTTGGATCTTGAGCTAGTGCTTAGCTGAGGATCTCTGCATCTGTTTCCATCAGTTACCAGATAATATGAAAATTATGGTGGTCATCAATTTGATTACAGGAAAAGCTATCTGAGGCACCCACTCTACTATTGGTTGGAGTCTTAGCTAGGGTCTTATTTTTTTGATTTTTTTATTATGAATAAAGTCATATTTTTATCCATGTATCTATCCCCTTGTTCAATGTCCTTTCTCCCTCCCAGTCATTTTCTCTCCTCCACATCACTTTATCTCCTCCCCAACAAGGGTAGCAGGTCCCAGTGTCTTAACGTGGCTCAGTTCAGCATCCACTCCCGGCAGATCTGCTTTCCTCACACCAAAATCAAGACTGGGTCAGGTGTTCCTCTGGAGGGAATGGACTCAAAGTTGTCAGTCCAAGGTGTATCAGATCCCAAGCTGTTCACTGGTTGTGGTTTCCAGCTTGGACATGCTTTGCTTTTTGCTTCTTTGTTTAGAGTCCACTAATGAGTGAGTACATCCCCTGCTTATCTTTCTGGGTTTGTGATATCTTGCTTAGGATGATATTCGTGAAATCCATCCATTTGCCAGCAAATTTTAGGATATCATGTTTTCTTACTGCTGAGTAGTACTCCATTGTGTAGCTGCACTATAGTTTGTTAATCCATTCTTCAGTTGAGGGACATCTAGGTTGTTTCCAGGTTCTTGCTATTACAAAAAATGCTGCTGTGAACCTATCACTCTGTACAAAACTCAAATTCAAGTGGATCAAAGATCTCAACATAAGCCCAGCCACACTGAATTTGATAGAAAAGAAAGTGAGAAATGCCCTCCAACGTATTTGCACTGGGATCACTTCCTAAATATAATACCAGTATCACAGACACTAAGAACAACAATCAATAAGTAGGATCTCCTGAAAGTGAGAAGTTTCATTAAAGCCAAAGACACAGTCAATATGAAAAAATGACAGTCTACAGAATGGGAAAAGATTTTCACCAACCCTACAAGTGACAGAGGACTGATCTCTAAAATATATAGAGAAATCAAGAAACTAGAGTCCCAAACCTTGAATAACATAATAAAAAATGAGGTTCAGAACTAAAAAGGGAATTCTCAGCAGAAGAATTACAAATGACTGAAAGGCATTTGAAAAAGTACTCAACATGTTTAGTCATCAGAGAAATGCAAATCCAAACAACTTTGAAATTGCACCTTACACCTGTCAGATTGGCTAAGATAAAAACACAGATGATAGACTATGCTCGAGAAGTTGAGGAGCAAGGGGAACACTCGTCCATTGTTGGTGTGAGTGTAAGCTTGTTCAACTACTCTGGAATGTAGTATGGTGGTTTCCCAGAAAACTGGGAATCAATCTCCCCAAGGATCCAGCAATACCACTACTGGGCATATACCATAAGGTGCACATTCACACTCCAAAGGCATTAGCTCCACTGTGTTCTTAGCTAGGGTCTTATTTTTGTGTTCTTGGGTATTAGCACCAGGTTTCTATCTCCTGCAATGGTTCCCTTCATCAAGATTCTTTACTCTTCCTTTCTGTCCTTCCCCCAATTCAACTATCCCATTCCCTCATGTTTTCTTTCCATCTTTCTTCACACCTCTCCATCATGGTCCCAATTTACTCAGAGTTCTTGTTATATTGGTCTTTTTATGTCTTTGATTACTGTTACCCCAAGATATTTCATGTTATTGTGACTAGTGTAAAGGGTAATTTTTTGATTTTTTCATCCCATTTATCATTTGTGCATAGGAGGGTTATTGAATATTTTTGTGTTTTTAGAGATTTTTGTCAAATATTCTGTCAAACAGATGAGAAAGTTTAATTCAGCAGAATATGTTCAGAAATACTAATAAGTCTCAGAGCTTATTTTGGTGGGTTTTTTAGTTATTACTTATATTTTGTGATGTATTTTAATAAATCAAAATATTATGTACCACTTTATAATATTATTTAAAATATAATGCTTGGATATCACAGGTTGTCATCAGGAATTGGGGAAATTTACCCATTGTATACAAATAGGAAAAGAGAGTGGAAAAGACAAAATCTCAAAAGAACGTTAATCTGATTTTGAAATAGTAAATCCTTATTATTACAGAATATACATATAGGGAAAATGATAAATATATTTTAATAGATTAGTATATTGATATTTGATTTGTATTTTAATC
Source organism: Sigmodon hispidus (assembly GCA_004025045.1). Taxonomy (NCBI): domain Eukaryota; kingdom Metazoa; phylum Chordata; class Mammalia; order Rodentia; family Cricetidae; genus Sigmodon; species Sigmodon hispidus. The sequence goes on from PVIH01007761.1 coordinate 43,343, forward strand.
CATTATGATTATGCATTGTAATTGAAAGACATTCAGTTGCTAATGCTTTTTTATTATCAATTTAAATTATAATAAAATTTTAAAGTAGACAAGTCAACTTAAAAGATAAAAATTTCTGAATCATCTTAACATGGAACAACACATAATGCCTGCACTTATTTGAACATAAATATTTAATATTGTCTCTGAAGTGCCTGGGCATGTCTTTCCTTATTGTGCTTTTATGTACAGAAGGTATTTAGATATATGGATCTATGAGTACGAACATGTTCTGTCAGAACCTGGGGCATTTATAATTATTCAGAAATGTGTCAGAGAAAATAGGTTAAAATTTTCAGAAATTTATTGTTTATATTATGGATAAGTATATACACCAAGATAGAGATACCTAATAATTTCAGCTTTGATGGTGTTATAGGACAATAGTGACTTGACTTGAAATGACATTCTGATATGAATGACTTGAATCTAGTCATAAAATTATTCAATATATTCAGTTACAGAAGTTTTAGTTTGGTAGCTATTTTGGTTCAGGTTTAACTTACTTGTTTTCCTTTCTTTTCTCTCTATTGCCTAGATGCCTTCGTTCAATACCAACAGCTACGCATCTGAGATACATATAAAAATGGAGATGGATAAAGATCAGGGTTGAATAGTTATATACTTAAAACGATAAAAATGTAAATGTTATCCCATAGACTAGGCTGAGTAAAGTTGGTGTACGCAGTAAAGGTAAGTGGAGTGGTCTGAAAGAGATGAAGTGAAATCTGACTGTTGAAATAAACAAAGGAAGAGAAGTTCACATGTTTAGCTGAGTGAAAGTGAGAAAGAAATGATATTTTAAAAGCCTAGTAGAGGAGTAATGAAGTATTTTCACATATGGGTTACTATTATTATTCAACATCTAGATTTTCTGATTAAAAGTAAAGCAGATATTTCCATTGATCTCATATTTTATGTAGCTAGGCATCTGTTCCCATGTGAGAATGGTGTGTGTCTGTTAGAACTGAAGATAAATTCAATCACTTAGTCTCACTTTTATTACTCTAAGATTTACAGTTCACTGAACATGTGTTTAAATAAGTATTTATATGGATTGCGTACTACCTTCTATATAGGGGCTTTACTTACAAGTAAGGTATACATTAGCACTCTGCAATGTCCAGAGTTAAGAAAAGTGATATATTGTTAGAAATTATCATTAAACAAGACATATTTAAAACTTTTAAATAAAATGTAAATCTCATGCTTCTTAAAATTTAAATAGACTCAACCATTTCATTCCCTCGTGTTTTCTTCTCACCTCTTCTAGTCCCCTCACCATTATGACCCCAATTTACTCAGAAGATCTTTTCTATTTCTCCTTATTAAGGGAGGATCAGAGTGAGAAAAAATAGATATCTTCACAGAGGTAGCCATTGAGGGGTTAGAGAGAAACCTGGTGCTAGGGAAATATTCAAGAACTCATAAAAGTGACTCTGGCAATTGTGGAGAGCGCTTCTAAACTGGCCTTTCCTTTTAATCAAATTGATGACCACCCTAACTGGCATTATAGAACCTTCATGTAGCAACAGTTAGAAGCAGAGGCAGAGAATCACAGCACTAGGTGAAGCTTTTAGTCCAGATGAAAAGAAGGAGGAGAGATTATATGAGCAAAGGGATCAAGATCATGATGACAAAACCTAAGCCCTCTGAATATGGGTAACAGTCAAATGTCACAGGCAGTTGGTGTGGCCACTGACAATGGGACAGGAATTTATTTCTGGTGCATGAACTGGCTTCATGAAGCCCATTTCTTACAGAGAACCACTTTGCTCAGCTTTGACACTCAGGGGAGGGGCTTGGTCCTATCTCAACTGGATATGTCAGACTTCATTGACTCATGTTGAGAGTCCTTACCCTCTCTAAGGAATGGCTGGGGTGGGGCGGGGAAGAAGGTGGAGGACTGAGAAGAAAGGAAGAAAGGGGAACAGTGTTGAGTATGTTAAAAAAATTTGCAAAATCAAATAAGTTTGTATGTTTTGGTGCTAGATGATATAAATGCCTCATTCCAATGGTGCTGGAGTCTGAGCTATAAAATTAGTCATGAGAAGGAGTTCTACAGCTGAGCTGAGTTGTCAGCAGATTTATAGACATTGTTGGGGACTTTTAGAAGTTGCTGTTTCTGACATAATAATTGAGTAGGACTTGATTGATATCTTTTATATTGTGAATTAGGAGAAGGTTGCATGACCTTAGAGAATAGTTACCATTTCCAAGTCCAAAATATATTTGAACAAATTCCATATAGTATACCAGTTACTGGTAAACATCATTAATAAATCATTTTTATAATTCTATTTTCTGTATATACAATGGACTATGATCAGTGATTTATTATTCTTTACTGATAAAGAAAATTACACAGAAAAAATATAATTGACTGTAAAAGAATTTTCATATTATATTTATAATAATAATATTTATCTCAGTTTAAAATAAAATTTAAAAGAACCATTTCCCTTATATTAAATTGAATTTTTTTTTCTACAAAAGGTAGAAGGCCACCCTGAATTGCATACTACTTTCCAGACAAAGAAAACAAAAGAAAAACAAACAAACAAATAAATAAATAAAACTTGGCCAACTCCCTAAAATGAAGAATTGTAACAGGCTCCTGGGCCGTAAAACAACTGATGCTACCATGTGACATCATTTTGACCTTAAAACTCAGTACATAGGCCTCAACATCTGCCAAATTGGGACTAAAGACCTAAACCATCAAAGGCCTAGTCCATAGTCCCAGGATCCAGGGAAGTCACTAAATAGACTAACCTGGCTTTTTGGCTTTTACGGTGCTACTTCTGGCTAACTGTTGTAACTAAAGTGTGTCAACCAGGATGTGGGGTTTCTGGTGCATGAAAGACAAAAACCTGTGAGAATCTGGCTGCATGTTTTACATCTGGTAATAAAAACTTTATTTTGGATTTAAGAGTGTCTGTGTTCTTTGGTGGACTTAACATTGGTACAGAAAATTTTTTTTCTTAATTTATAACATGAAGATATTTAATATGTATATATCAAACCAATTATACCCCTAATTACAAAATAAGCTTGAAATATTTGCATATTACATTATACTGTACTTCTTTGTAAAGTAACAGGAATATGTGAAGATAATCATACATGTATAAACAAACACACAAACACACATACACACAAAGAAAGAAATGGAAGGAAAGTCGTTTATCTCAGTTGGAACCACTTAAATCACAATTATTTCTTATTCTGTAGGTATTAACAATATGCATCACTGTAATAGTGCAAATGCTTTCACTTGTGCCCTGTGTTTCTAAAATAAATGGTGTTTACCTTAATAAAAATTAACATAAAATTTCATTTCTAGCACATCTTCTTATATATTCTAATATTCCTATTTAAAATCCATTAAAATTGACTTTACAATTTCAAATTTAAGAAACTTAATTCCATTTAAAAAGTTAAAATAAAAGGCAGAGATAAATGCATTTTACTGTTATATAGACTGAGTATAATATAGCTTGAGCAAACTAATACTAAAGTTAATCACAACCTGCTTGCCATAATCAACTTTCAGTCTTTTTTGAGTGTGTAGAGTAATGTGTTTATGTTTTAAGTCTTTCCTATTCTATAAGAGTAAAAATGCTATCGCTGAAAAACACTTGTAATTGCATCTCACTCAGCATGTATTTAGCTAATCAAAAGCACAAGTTTTCCTGTGGAGATAATTAACATTCATAAGCTACATTAAAGATCATGTTGGATCATCATCCCTGAAACATGGGAACCTACTTTCTGCCTGCTTCTATGCCTAAATTAAGTAGACAGACTGGTTTACATGTATCTTCTACTATTTTAAATGGCTCCTTTAATCTTTACTATATATTTTTAGACAGTGCAACTTGAGTTTCTGTGAAATAAACAAGCAAACATGTAATTGTCTTAAATTATGACCACTGACACTATATCAATTTTATGATATAACAGGTGTTATAATTTTTTTATTATTGTTTTTTTCATTGTAGGGGATTGTACCCAAGGCCCAAGGCTTTCTGAAAAACATTGAACTAGCTATCTGAGCCACATCTTTAATACAATTGAATTTTTACACAACTACTGCAAATCTCTAATACTACTTTAAATCTGTATTAGAAATTATCTATCATAGGCTGTGATTTTAGTACTTAGAATACAATTAAACATAGATTAAGAATTATGAAACATTTTTTTTCTCAATGCTCCTACACACAAAACAAGTAATTACACCCAACATGAAAATTCAATTAAGGAATTTAGGAGCTATGACTAAATGAGCTGTGTAGGGCATGTCTTACCTCGGTGCTTTCTAATTGTTAGCTGTGTTGCTTTATATTCATCAGCTTGACTCTACGTGTTAAAAATTGTGTGGGAAATCATTAAGAAAGACATGTGTGACCTGCTCTTTTTTATTTTTACTTTTATTTTTATTTTTATAGAATAAAGTTTCATTACCTTTCCCCATTCCAAACCTTCCTGGTCAGTCTTTATCCTCCCTCCTCCTGAGTCCCTATTCACTCCTCCAAAAGGGCAAGAGGTCCCAAGGTGGCTTAGCTGAGCATCCACTCCAGGCAAGTCCTATTTCCTCATCCTAACATCAATACGGGTTAGGATTTCCTCTGGAGAGAATGGGCTCCAAGGTGCTAGTCCATGCACAGAAACACAGTCTGAACCCTCCCTTTGAGGCTCCACACATTGCTCATGTTAGTGGACAGTTGCCTATCATTAGAGAGCCTAGTTCCTTTTCTTGAAGGTTCCCCAGTGGCTGTTCGTAATCCAATAAGCTCCCCAGAACTCCAGTCAGCCATCACTGTGAGAATTTTTCTCATACTCCCTATCCCCTTGCTCATATATAGGTTCCTCCTCTTGAGTCTGATTTTTCAACCATGCTGAAGCAGAATTGTTGAAAGAGATATTCAGTATATTACATCAGATGTGAGTTGAGATGATGGGCTTTATACACAAATGATTGTAAAATGTTACTACATATTAGTATCATTTAAAGAAATCATGCAAACTTTTATATATCTTTATTTTTTAAATCGTTATAATATATTTTAGATTTTGCTTAGTAGTTACTTTATGCCTGGATTATGTTCACAGAAAAATGTAGGGACCAGTTCATTAAATTATAGTCTAAAAGCAAAAGCTGTTTATAAACCCTAGAATTTAACTGACTTTACTGGTTGAAGAGACTGTTTATCTGTGTGTATATAAAGTATATCGCATGGTTTTGGAAAATGCAATTGATTTTTAAAATGCTATTTAAGATTTAATTATCATTTAGTTACTATATTCTAGGTGAGTATGAAAAGTGACAATTTGTACAAGTGGTTTTGGGAAAAAATGTTTCTCCATGATTAATAAAGGTGATCATACATTTAGTAAACATAAACTGATCTATAAATATATTTACTATTAATCATTCATGTATGATGGTCCACATAAATTATGTAATAAATAGTAGTATTAAATGAGGAAATGTAATAATGTTGGAGTTTTTAAAGCTTTCTGTTTCCAAAATAATACTATTTTTCCATATATATTATGTTACATCAATTCAGAGAGTTGGGCCATTTGCAATTCAGTATATTGAATTAAATTTTTTGGAAACTGTATTATTAACTAGGATTTACATTGTGACCAATGAATTCTAAACTGGGCCGAACTGTGTACTTGGTCGGGAACTCTTGTGAGAGAATGACGACTTTTTTGTCTTGGTCTTTTTTTTTGAAGGTCTACTTTTGGAATCTTTTTTAGTTAACCACGCCCCACTCGTCTCTAGTCTTATGACACGATTGTTTATATATATAGTTTCTAATTTCCCACTACATCAAGTAGCAACATATTTTCTACAGCTTTATAACAAACAATTCATATATATTCATATGATTTTAATTCTAACATATAAATAGCCTGTATATTACTGTTAATGTTTATTTTACATTTAGTGCTTGAAAATATAAATGCCCTTAAAATAGGCTTCTAGATAGGGTTTTTTTTTAAAACCATAATTGTGAATTTGTAAAGAAATCTAATGTTTCCAGTAGGACCACTTCATATATACTATGTTAGCATTCTGTCAAATATATGTTAGAAATATGTTTTACAATATGTATATGTTTTATCTATTAGTGGTATGCATAATATGCAATATGCTCACAGCATATAAATTTAGGCTCTAATAATTCAATATTATAATCACCGTGCAATTCTAAGTCCTAGGCTTTTTCTTCCTTTTTTAAATTACAGGAAAAAGGCATGTAACAAAGCAAAATATACATTGTCTCCTTGCTAGCATAATTTTATAAGGGACTTAATAGAAGTAGGTTAGTAATATAGCAGATGTGTCAAAATATTAATTTAAATGATATAGCCTTGTCTCTGTTTTGTGTAACATGAGACTAACCAAAGTGGTTTTGCAGATGAACATTTATCTATTGTGAAAAAGCAAATTTCTAGAGCCAGATTTCTAACCTGGGAGAATATTTCACATTGAGACAAGGAACAGAAGTATATTTGTGTGTGTGTGTGTGTGTGTGTGAGTATCTGGGTGGGAAGCTTCACATTCAGGGAGAAGAAATATCACTGTGACCTTATCTTTAAGTCCTATAAATTACATATTTTCATATAATTATCCATATTATATTCTAAAAATAAAGCCTTAGAAATGTAGAATTTAATCCTAAGAGAAGACAATATTATTTCGACTACACTAATTTGTAGATTATCTAGACATTGAATAATTTCTGATGCATTTGATATATGCAATAATTCTATTTTTTTTACTTAGAACTGATGCCTTCTAAGATACAAGAAGCAATTTTCATATTTTGATAGCACACAACAAATAAGCAAGGGTTATGTTTAATTTATTATCTGGCTAAATGCTTGTTGTAGAAAGTTTTTTTTGGCTTGTTTTGGGTCTGGGAGGTTTGTGACCTGGCGCGTGCGGCGGCGGCGGTTGGAACTTGGTTTGTGTCTGTGGCTTTTGTTTCTTAAAGAAATGAATTACACGCTTATATTTTTTAAACTGTTTGGCTTATATTTTAAGCATATTATTAGTTAGCTTTTTATTTTAATTTATTTTTATTATTATTTTTTTTTATTATGTGGCCTATAGTCTGTGGCTTATTTGGATTTTTATATGTTGTTTTTTGGGGGCATGGCTGGATGGAGATTGGCTTAACTCCACCCTCCTTCTCTTACCTGGCTGCCTTTGATTCTCTACTTATTTTATGGTGTCGTGCATGGGCCAAATAGCTTTATATTTATATCATACAGAAAACATTCTACTACAAATGCTGACTTATGATAAAAGTAAAGATTAAAGTATTAGAAACATAAAAAATGACTCCATGGAGTGCTTTCATGTATACAGTCCTGGGTTCAATCTGTAGTCATGTTCCCCCACCCTTTCTTCTAAAAAAAATCCCCCCCAAAAAAAGAGAAAGCCAAGTGTAAGTTTACATATCATATTAGATTTTCACAGTTTTGCTTAGAACTTTAGGACTTTCATTTGCAACATATAGGAACAATGTAAAATATTTTCAGAATAATTCTAAATTATATATATATATAAAGCATTCTTTTAGGAAATAGCTTTACTCTCAAATTTTAGAGTACATGCTTTTGCATTTAGTGATGTGAGGATTTTAAATATGCAAGAAGGAGCTGAACTCCATGAAATATAGCACACAGGTCTTTCAGACAAGCTGCCAGCAACAAAAGGTCAGCATTTAAAATTCATTTACTGTTCTTTGATATTATATTTTATTTAATATTCAAGAAATATTAATAGTGACCATAGGTTCCAATTAGAGTACAGTGAAGTGCCAACATAAAAAAACAAAAAACCAAAAAACAAAACAAAGCTTACATTTTTAAGAAAAGAATCTTTTGGGGGACAAGAGATACTGTATAATCCAGAAGTCTTGTGTTATAACAGTTGGAACCTTCAGACTCTAGCAGTTTCTCTGGGGCTTATCTTGATTATATTGCTTCAGTATTAAGCTACATGCCAAGACTCATACCAGCTACTCTATCTGAAACAGACATTGTACAACTTTTTCCTTTGCTTTGACTTAGCTACTTGTACACATTAGTGTTTCCAGGGCAAAGCATTTTAGACAACTCACTTTTAATTTTTTTAACACTTTTTATTTATTTATTTATTTATTTATTTATTTATTTATTTATTTATTTATTTACTTATTTGCCTTGGTGTTTGCCTGGAACTGGAACTACAGACAGTTGTTAGCTGCCATGTGGGTGCTGGGAATCGAACCCAGGTCCTCTGGAAGAGCAGACGGTGCTCTTAAATGCTGAGCCATCTCTCCAGCCCCGACGATTCACTTTTAAACAGAATGTCTTCAATCAAACCCTTCCTCTCAAGGATCATGAAGCAATGAAGAAGATGAGGTGGAAAGATTATGAGAATCGGAAGGAATGGATGATTCCAAGCAATAGAGACCTCCAGATACAACGGGACTGATTCATTCTTATAGAGACCATGGTAGGACCTATGCAGACACAAGCCAGGTGGTGTCTCAGTGCTGAGGTAGAGAAGTGGATACTGGCTCCCATTCCTAACTAAGAAGCTATTTCTAACTGAAACGAGATTGCAAAATTTATTTCTCGTCTATTGAGTCTCATTGTGTATATTAATCATAGTAAATGGTAGACCCCATATCTCTTAAAGACAGCCAACACCAAAGACAATGGTAATTGGTAAAATTGTTTTCTCATATTGCTTTGTTTAGGCTTTTTTTGTCATAATGGTCATTTGCTGATATATTACAGTTTCAATTTTGAGCTTTTATGGATCTTATTTTATGTGTGTCGGTTGAGGTTTTTTAAAATTATGTTGTTTTTGTTTTTCTATTGGTTTTATAAAGAAAGAAAGAGAAAGTTGTGGAGTGGTGGATGGAGAGGTAGGAAAGACCTGGGAAAAACTGAGAGAGGGGTAATGATCATCAGAATATGTCATTTGAATTTTTTTTCAGTAAATAAAGATCTCTAAAATCTTAAAACAAGAACAAAAAACAAACAAAAAGGAAGGAAAATTCCTTATAAATATGTCCAGAGGGGCAAACAACAAAAGACAGACTAATGTTGGTAATTGGAACATAAGCATATTTTCTGTAGCTATAAATTTAGATTCAAATCATAACACTAACCTTATGTATATATATGTATATATATATATATAATTTTGGTGGTAGGAGTTGAAAAAATGAGTGACTCATGATAAGAAATTTTACTCTTGAAAACTAACGTAAAGAGACCAGAATGTTTTTATTTGTATTTATATACTTGTTAGTATCAATGTTCTCCAGTCAAAATCCAGAAATAAATATTTCTAATAGTTATCTCAATAAGCTAAACAATGTAATTCAATAATAAATAAAAACAATAAGATGTTACTTTAGTAGGAATAACTGCTTTCAGTTCTAACAAAATACAATTTAGTTAGCTAGAATTGAATGTATATGTGTATATATTTGTCACAAGGTAACAGGTGTTTGGACACGTGCTCCTAATTTTGACTCTTTGTCACAAAATGAAGAGAAACACTTTAAACCTCTTTTAAAATATGGCTTTAATTTTTAAAGTTGTCTTCTTATTGTATAAGAATCAGATTACCCTGTTTTCATTTGCTTAGACAAATGTAAATATTTTTCCTAACAATGTACTATTATGTTACAGATAAAAGCAACAAGATGTGCTTCAGAATATTTTAGAAATAATTATTGTTTTGAACATGCAAAGATAACAGAATATAAAGGAAAGATTACATGTACTCCTTTGAACCTGCTTTAGTATAAATAATTAATTAATATCGATAAAAATAGAAAAACCATACTTTTTATTAATTCTTTGATTAACTGGGTTTATAATTACATTGTTTTTCTTTGTTTATTATTTCCTCCATTCTTTCAACAAACCACTCCTTCTTCTTTTGTAAATTCATAGCCTCTGTTTTCATTAATTGTTGATACACACACACACACACACACACACACACACACACACATATATATATATATATGGTGTATTCCAATGACAGGTATGTTGAGCCATCCCTGAAATTCTGGGATAAATTCTACTTGTTCACCAATATATATGATAACATGTTCATATTAATATCTAGCTCTTTGATACAGTATGACAGCAGGTTTAAAATTTCAAATGTAAATCATATATCTTTGAGACATCTGCATTTTCCCAGATTTTTACTTCCACAATGACTTAATTTTTAGCCATAGACTTTTTGCCAGCATATGTATACCTCAAAGGTTTGTGGTCAGAATTGTTTGGCATAACCAATGTAACATGCTCCTTGATAGTTAATGGCCTGGAGAGAAAAAGAATTTCAATACAGCTTCTCTTAATGAAATATGTGGTAAAAAAAATTCATGGGAGAAAAAAGAATTAGCTATCAATAAAGTAAAAGCTTAGGAGTCAGCACAGAAGAAATGCCTTCTACAACTTTCATAAGAATAAATATTTTCGAAACTTAACAACAGGAGAAATGTACTAGGGCATAAGAGAAAGAAATAAAAAAAGTGAAATATAAGGTAAATATAAAATGTTTAATATTTTTAATAAATATGGATAAGGTCAAGTTTTGGTTTTCAAAACAAGCTGCTTGGAAGAAGTAATCAAAGTATGACCCTGAGTGAATAGTTTTATTTTACTTCTGCTTTTCAATCTTTTTATTGCTGCTTTCATTGTTTTTTCTGCTTGAGCAATCACTTGCCTTGCTGTTTTTTTTCAATATAAGAGAGCTTTAATGTCTTATGAGCGTCACAATTAATCTGGTATTTTAAAATATTTGTTTATCTTGTTTTGTGTGCATGTGTGTTTTAACTGCATGTGTGTATGTGTCATGGCTGCAATGCCCATGAAACCCAGAACACGCTTGTAAGTCCTTAAACTGAAGTTATAAAAGGTATGAGCCATTGTTTGGGTGCTGATAGCAAAGTATTTTTTTCTGCAAAAGCACCAAGTTCATTAACTTCTGATCTAAATCCCAAGCCATAAAGCCCAATTTAGACAGGAGAAATAGTGATAAAATGATAATAACCTATAACCTTGGAATCAACTTTGTTTTTAAATATAATTTTTGCATAACTTATCTATTAATTTGCTAGTCATTGTTAAGTTTTAATATTTTTATAATATTCTACATCAAGCATAATTTGTTTTCATCCTTTTCAAATTCATGCAATAGACACATGTACATGCACATGAATGCTATTCTGCAGATTTCTTTGCTTAGCAATGTACCTTGTAAGCCAACCTACAATAAGAAATTTTGTTTTATTAATTGACATTATTTAGTTACATCACTGTGCACTAATTTGAGCAATGTCTCTTTATTCTTGTAGTCATTTCCATTTCCAACTGCCATAATTATGTTATTATATATATATACTTGAATTACATATACATCTATCATGTCATATTAAATATTAAGTATTCTAAAAATTAAGACATCCTGAGTTTTCTATGAAAATCCTTATTTTAGAAAGCTGTGTTAGGGGCTAGAGAGATGGCTCAGGGGCTATGAGCACTGGCTGCCCTCCCAGAGGACCCGGGTTCAATTCCCAGAACCCACTTGGCAGCTCACAACTGTCTGCAATGCCTGTTCCAGAGATCTAACAATGTTATACCAATGCACATAAATAAAGCTAAATATTTATTTTTTAAAAAGAAAGCTGTGCTTATCATTTGGTTGCTGAATTCTATGGATTAATATTGAGAAAAAGTTTTATATGATTTTACATCTTTAACCTATGGATATTCTGGGAACAGAATTCATTGATGTTATTACTAAAACATTCTTTTCTTTCCCACTGTTTTGGTGCAGCTAGTATAACATGAATTGTGGCAGTTTCTTATAAGTGTAAAATCCCATGCAAATGCTTTTTAGCTGATGATAATTTTGTAGAGGAGAAAGGTATTTTGAAAAACTTTATGCATTTGGAAAAATAGGTAAACTTGCTCTCACTGCTCACCTTGCATGGACACGCTGCTGTTCAGTTTTTGGAATTGTCATGTGCTTAGAGTAGTAACTGCATGGAATCTGAGGTCTTAAAAATATTCCCCAAAACTGTAGACTTTCCTACTTATTCTTTGAAGAAGTTACACAATTTTCCAGTTTTAAGAGATAGGGTGTATTACTTTTTTTCTTTGACTATTCCTTTGCTTGTTTTGGAATACAGTTTTAGTTCAAATAAATTATCTTCTTTTTTTCTTACAGGTGTATACTCTCAACTGTGTGTAAAAATAGAATTGAGCTCAAGCACACATGCATACTTTCCCACTCCTACAGTGTTTGGATAATAGAGCTCAAGCATACATACATACATACTTTCCCACTCCTGACAGTGTCTCTATTGAGCCACTTCAGGTTCCTGCCACATTGGTTTCTGGACTGTAACCTAGATTTATAAGTTAAAATAAAATCTCCTTCTACTTTTGTTGGGATATATTGTCAGAGCAGCAGCAGAGGATACTTAGAAATTCCTTCATTTCATTTCACTGAGTGATTAATTATAAACAGTCTTGTGAGCAACATAAAGAATTGAGTAGTCAAGAGATATAACAGTCACAAAATTATTGGATTTATTTACTTTTAATTTGTTTATCATTGTTTTTATTCTTACAGATAAACCGTCAGATAATAATTTCCTCAGTTGTAATTCTCTGTTTTATAACATTATATTAAATTGATACATAGCAATATTTTAAGTGCTAGTTCAAATTTGTATATTTGTTTATTAGTATATACTGGCATTTTCAATATTTATACATGAAGTAAATGTTATAAGGGTAAAATAGAGTTTTACTTATTTCCTTAAAAGTAAAATATAGTGAAGAAATACACAAAATATACAAGGGAAAGAAAACCAATAGCCTACCACTGAGACACTTTTTCTAGCATATGTATTTCTAATTTAGTAATAATACTTGCTAAATTTTATGTACTGGTCTTTGTCAGTTGGTTGCATTAGAACTTTAGAATGACAATGTAGTATTTTCTTTTGCTCAGGAGGAGGTCAGCTGCTAGTGAAATCCCATGCAGTTTTCAATTATTTATTTTGGACAAAAATCTATTGAAGGAACTTTAAATTAATATCACAGCCACTTACAAAAACTTTTAGAGAAAGATATGAGATTGAATAATATGTGTTATTTTATCAGAGTGCAGACAAGAACAAAAGATTCCTAGGGGATTATGAATCTGGGAACATCCTACTTTGCGCATTGGAGATCAAATGTGCAAACACAAATGAGAACAAGAATGAATTAAACACAGAATATCAATTTTCATATTTTGTGTCAAACAGAAGAAAAAAAATTATGTAGAATCTTAAAATCTCGATAATGAAAAGAATGTGATAGAATTTAAAAATTAACATTATAATAAAGCACTAGAAAATGAAAACGATAATGGTATTTTAAATATTACAATAGTATAACATTTACCGAACTTTTGAGGATGACAAATGGTGGATTTAGTCTTCACATACAGCTTAGTGGAAGTAGCTGGTGAAATGGACATTCCATCTGCATAATTACACACTATTCTGCATCTATGCATGAGGGTCTGGAGTAACAGATCAAAGGTCTGTAGCTGAAAGTTTTCCTGTGTCCTGTAGCCTCCTGGTTCCAAATAAACACACAGAAGATTATTTTAATGTTTAGTCTATGCCTCAGGCATCTTGTTAACTAGCTTTTGTGTCTAAACTCAGCATGTTTCTATTAATCTATGTTTTGCCACAATGCTCATGGCTTACCTATGTACAATTACATTATGCTCCTGATCAGCTGGCAATGTGTCCTTGATTCTGCCTTTCTTCTTTCTCTCTCTCTGCTTGGATTTCTCATCTGAATGTAAGTTGTCTTACCATAAGCCAAAAACATCTTCTTTGTTAACCAAAGGTAACAACACATATTCACAGCATACACAGAGTCGATCCCACACCAGAGGCTATTTTGCAATGGCCCAAATGTGGAATTATTTGTGTATACCCTCAACTCCCTGAGACAATTTTTTAATGACTCTAAAGTATGGAATAAGCTGTGTGCACTTTCAACTAATCAACAGTAAATATAAGAGTATAGTTACACGTACATCCCAGGTAATAGAGAATGGAAGCATCTAACATGGGGAAAACAGACAGCTTCAATAGTCATGTAGTCATTCATTGAAAATGAGATATCATAAAATGGAAAGATCTCCCACACTCCTGGATAGGTAGGATCAACATAGTGAAAATTGCAATCTTACCAAAAGCAATCTACAGATTCAATGCAATAACCATCAAAATCCCAACACATTTTTTTTAAAAAACTTTATTTTTTTTATTTATTTGCCTTGGTGTTTGCCTGGGACTGGGAACTGGAACTACAGACAGTTGTGAGCTGCCATGTGGGTGCTGGGAATTGAACTCAGGACCTCTGGAAGAGCAGTCAGTGCCCTTAACTGCTGAGCCATCTCTTCAGCCCCCCCAACACATTTTTTTTTTTTACAGAACTTGAAAGAACAATACTCAGTTTCATTTGGAATAACAGGAATGCCAGGATTGCCAAAACAATTTTGCTCAACAAAAGAACATCAGGAGGCAGCCCCATCCCTGACTTCAAATTATACCATAGAGCTACAGTAATAAAAAACAGATTGGTACTGACATAAAAACAAACTTGTGGATCAATGGAATTGAATTGAAGATTCCAACATTCACCCACACACCTATGAACACCTGATTTTTGACAAAGCAGCCAAAAATGTTCAATGAAGTAAAGATAGTGTCTTCAAAAATTAGTGTTGTCATAACTGTATGGTAGTGTGTAGAAAAATGCAAATAGTTCCAAACCTATCAACTTGCAAAAAATTCAAATCCAAGTGGCTCAAAGAATTCAACATAGACCTAGCTACACTGAACTTGGTAAAAAAGAAAGTGAGAAATACCCTCCAAAGTATTGGCACAGGTGACCAATTTCTAAATATAACAACAATAGCATAGACAGTAAGAAGAGCAATCAATAATTGGACCTCCTGAAACTGAGAAGCTTCTGTAAGGCCAAGGACACAGTCAATAATACAAAATGACAGCCTACAGAATGGGAAAAGATTTTTACCAACCCTACAAGAGACAGAGGTTTGATCTCTAAAATACATAGAGAAATTAAGAAACTAGAGCCCAAAACCCTTAATTAAAAAATGGGGTTCAGAACTTAAAAGGGACTTCTCAGCAGAAAAATTACAAGTGGCTGAAAGGCACATGAAAAAGTGATCAACATCTTTAGCCATCAGGGAAATGTAAAGGATAACAACTTTGAGATACCACCATACACCTGTCAGATTGGCTAAGCTGAAAAACACATGGCAGCCTATGCTGGAGAGGATGTGGAGCAAGGGGAACACTGCTGCATTGTTGGGAGTGTAAGCTGGTTCCGCCACTCTGGGATGCAGTTTGGCAGTATCTCAGAAAACTGGGAATCAATCTCCCAAAGGACCCAACACTATCTCTCTTAGGCATATACCCTAAAAATGCACGTTTGCACCTCAAAAGCATTAGCATTATTCATAATAGCAAGAACCTGGAAACAACCTAGATGCTCCTCAACTGAAGAATGGATTAATAAACTGTTGTACATCTACACAATGGAGTACTACTCAGCAGTAAGAAAAAAATGATATTCTAAAATTCGCAGGCAAATGGATGGATTTGGAGAATGTTCTCCTGAGCAAGGTATCACAAAGACAAGCAAGGAATATACTCACTCAGTGGACTTAAAAAAATATGTCATTGTATACAAGATCTCAAGCCTAGAACATAGCTAAATGACACAGTGCCTCACTCTTGCATTGATGGACTCTGGCAGAGTTGTCAGTGAAGAAAGGCTTGTTTTCTTTAAAGGTCTGGTCACAGGGAGTCTAATTATGCTCCACTAAGTAAATGAGCAGCATTAATGGGCAGTTTTGTAAATGGGGAGATCATAAGAGTGAGCATGAATCTGAGAGGTCTGAAAATGAAGTTTGATGGTGTGCATGATATAAAATTACCAAATAGTATATATATATATATGTATATATATATATATATATATATATATATATATATATGTGATCACAAAAAAGAAAAAATTGCTAAAAAAAAAATTTGACTGGACAGGATTGGGGGGTAGGGAGCTTGAACAAGAATACACAAGGATAAAAAAATATGACTATTCATAATAAAAAAGAAAGTTTATTTTTTTATAGTCAGAAAATTGAATGGTTGGTTTTAAAGGTATAATTAAAGAGATTATTAGACAATGATGATACAGTATTAGATAGCTTTTTGTTTGTTTTGCATGTCTATTGCTATAGTAGGGTTTCAAACAAAGAACATGTAAAAAGCATTGTACTCATTGAAGCATTATTGTATTTTCTACATCCTTATACAACAGTTTGTTACTGAACATTCTGGGGAAAGTCACTACTGTTATCCTGAAATCAAATTCCCCATGTGGAAATTTTAATTTTATATATTTTATCCTCTTAACAATATGACTCCATCTCCGATGGGGACAGTAAGACTTCCAGATTCCCTAATTTCTATCTTTCTGCAATTTCTTACTTTAATAGAAGTACCTTACCCTAATAAAAGGCAGTTGAAAATTAAAGTATTAAGTTGCACATTAACTCTACTTTTATTATTCCTGCCATGAAGTGTGTTTAAAACATTATGACTTGACTTTCACTTTCCAGGGTGTTTTTAAAACAGGATAAATTTCTCTGTCTGATAGAAAACCCAGTCACATTTCAATGCAGATAGCACTTGGCTTTACATCTGCAAGTTGTCCTTCAGAACACTGATCTTTGCTTCACAAAATAGCTCTCTCTATTTCTTACAATTGACTTGAGAGACCTTATTTTCTTGTGTATTATCCTTCTAACAACATTGTTTTTGGGGAATCTTTGTCTCTTCATTAATAAGCTTGTTGGACTGTTTAATCTACCCAACCTCGGTCAGCATTTGAGGCTGATCTTCATGTACGTTTCTTACTGAGTATTCATGAAAATTATATAGGAATCCAAGAGGGTTTGATATTCAAGCCCAGTCTCTGGTGAGGTAGCAAGGCCTATTATATATGTGATCTGCACTTACACTGATGGTATTGAAAATGAAGTGACATAGACTATGTCACATTATATAACCTCTGTTTATATAATGCACATTTCCTTGTCAACAATATAACTGTTCATAATTTAATCTTAGCTCAAATACCAATTATATTTCCATATTCATATATGGTTTTACTTTAGTTTCTTCTGATTCACAGTGAATTCTTTATATTACCTTTATTTTCACTACTATTCATTTTACAATCCTTTTCCTTTTGTCATTTATCCTGGGAAAGGAAACCAAACCAAATACTACATTTAGGTGAATCCTACTCTATTCATCTCTGGTCTAGATCAGGTGTACTGTACTTATAATATTCTATAGATACAGTGTAAGTATATGCATATTATATGCTTGCGGCACTACCACATAATCAGGCCTAATGTAGACTCCTATGACAACTTAACTAAACCTGTTTCATTATTCATTCATCTTTTTCTGTTATAGTCTGTGGTTATTGAGAAGCAGATATAGGAAAATTACATAAAATTAGGAGATTCAGACTATACTAGGAAATACAGAGTAAACAAAAACAGAACAAGATATGTTGCGTCATCATGTAATTTGAACATTCAGGAAACTGAGAAAGGGATATAGAACTAAGACAAGCTAGGGTTTAGCTACAAAGCTCCCCTGCTTGGGAGAGTGCTTGCCTAGCATGCACTATGTACCAGGATTATTAGCATTATACACACACACACACACACACACACACACACAAGTAGTTCCTGGATTAAAGACTCTGTTAGTGAAAAAGTATTTTTCCAGCAAAGCTTTACAACCTGATTTGATCAGTGAAATCCATACAGCATAAGGAGAGACCTGACTCTTAAAATGTTGGCCTTTGATTGTCAAAAGGTGCCAAAGGGATGCCTCATTTGTTACAAAAAGTAACTGTTTAAAAATTTGTCTTTGCCTTCTTGATAGTTATTCCAGAAATATTTTTCCATTAGACAAATTTACTCATTCCTCCACTGGCAACAGAGAAGAACATGATAGTGCTACCCTCAACCCTGTCTTTATTGGATGGTTACAACTCATTCTAAAAATGATACCTCATTCTGCATTTATATTTCCTTTGCAATAGTTAGATGACTTGCACAAAATCATAACTTCTAAGGCCTGAAGAAATATATCTAAGAACATTTGCTACTCTTTAGAAACTATTCATTTTTATTTTTTTGTGAATGAGTGTTTTGCTGTTATGCCATATGTGTGACTGGTGCCCATGGAGGCCAGAGAAGAGAAATTGATGTCTTGGCACTGGAGTGTAAAATGTTTAAGAGCCTCCATGTGGGTGCTGAAAGTAAAACACAGATTGTAGTAGGATTCAGGTGTTATTTGGAGGAGCTTAGAGACAGATCTCTGGAGTACAAAGACCATGAATGGGGCATGGCCGGACCCCATTGAGATAGCCACCACACTGACTTTCCTTCCTGTTTGGCTGCTTGTCCAGTAATCAAACCCTGGTCTCCCATGTGACAGGCTGAGCTACCACTATACTAATGGGAAACTTTTTTGTTACAGATGGCATCCCAATGTGGGATACAAATGCACACATAAAGTCTGAAAAAGCTTAAAAAGTGTTCTAGAGAAAAGAAATGGAGCCAAAAGTGGCTTCCAAGTTGTATCTCTGAAATGTGTTGTAAAACAGAATGGTGCATATGCTTGAGCTACAAAATGGCCATGGGTTTGTGGCATGAAGTTCATGCTGCAACCAGGCTGGTTTCTGAAGTCTCACAGAAGATTTGGTAGAAGCAACAAGCTGCATATGATAAATTTAAGATATCTGTTTATATTGAACAAAAGGGGAACAAAGTCAAAGATAATTTCTTGGTAGCAGCATTTTCTGGGACTGCTCTGTTTGCTGGCAGCAAGAGTGGGCAGCCAACAACAGTGCTTTAGTTAATGACAATGTGGACCCTAAAATTCCTATAAGTAGGGGCAGTAAAAGTTTCACAGTATCTAATATTGTTTTCTAGTATTGGGAAGGTAAGCATGGCTCTGATAACTCTGCCTGTTGAAAAGCAGCAGAGCAGGGCAGAATCAGCTCTACAGTCTAGCATTTTTTAAAGTTTTTCTGGTTGGAAAATAATTTCAAAAATGCAATAAAACAGATTCAAATGTGAAAACCTCTGAATGGTTTACAATGTGTGTGAAAAAGAATATGTAGGTTTGGCGAGAAAAGAAAGAAGGAAGAGAAAGTTCATTTAAAAAGAGAAATAGAGTCATAAAATAAAATAAGCCTTGTAAAAGTTGAAAATAAAACAAGAGTCTGGATTATGGTTATTATTTTTTTTCTTTTAATTTTTAAGTGTTAATGAGCTATCTGCAGAAAGACATTGGATTGCAAAGGCTGCTAAGTTAAACAAATACATATTGTAAAGGTATCTTGACTTTGAAATTTGTGCCTAAGAATATGTTGAGAACCTATTATGGTTTGGTCAACCAAGACTGCCTGCAAAAACAAAACAAAAAAAACAAAAACAAAAAACTTTGATGGGAAGAAATGACCACATTATCTTTAAGATTATCTTTAAGATTATAGCTAAAATCATGCAGTTTTAGGAACCCATATGTTTGTCAGTACCCCTTAATCAGCAGAAAGTAGTAATGAAAAATTCTATCCAAATTCTCAAAATATTGTTTATAAATGTTTGTTTTCATTATTAATAGTTATTGATCATAGTTAATCTCTTTCTTAGAAAAAAGGAGAATACAGTATAGGAATGATTTTAAAAAATAAATTATTTAATCTATTTTAATCCAAAAATTAGCTGTTAATCTCAAAATATTTTACATTGGTATGAATTTTGATTTATTGATAAAAGAATATGGTCAATTTTTTATACTATATTTAATTTCTACTCTTCCTTAAGATATTATGCTTATACAATTTCTTTACAATTATAATGTATAATTTAAAATGCAGATTAATAGTCATCTGTGATAACCAAATTTATAGTCATGTTAGTTAGTTCCTAGGTATACAAAGATATATTTCAAGAAGATAGGTAGTCTTCAAAAGACCTATAGAATATGCCGTTTAAAATATTTTAAGAACTTAGACTTTTCTGGACTGTGAGACAAGTCTGCTCCTGGCAGCAACAATGTTCTTTAAAAGAATGATGGACATCGAAGAAACAACATAGGAAATTTACTTTCTTTTGGCAAAAATGAGTCATTGGATAAGAAGCTGTTCATGCATTGCTTGCCTGACATTATGCTATATAATTTGGACATACAGGACCTATAAGAAAGTGACCTCTGAACTTTGGCAGAAAAAGCCAAGATGTTCCTTTAGGTTCCTGCTTTGCAGAGAAAATTGACAGACATTCATCAAGACACAAGGAGAAGTGACTGACAAACTAAGCCAGAATGAGCAGAGCAATACTTCAAATTTCTTGCTTCACTGAATATATATGAAGAGGTCCTTGTGTAGACTCATGCTTGCTACTCAGTCTCTGTGAGTTTATGTGATCTTTGCTCAGTTGATTTATTAGCACTTGCCCTCCTGGTGTCCTCCATCTTCTCTTGCCCTTATACTATTTTGTCTTTTCTTCTGTGGGATAATCTAAACTCTGAGAAGAAAAATTTAGTGAAGATATTCCATTTAGAGCTGTGTGTTCCAAGGTCTCTTTGTCTGCATAATGTCTAGCTATGGGTTTCTGTATCTGTTCTCATCTGTTGTAGGAAGACATTTCTTTGATTATAATTGAATAAAGCAATTGTCTATGAGTGTGCCAGAGTATCACTAGGAAATACTTTTATCTGTCTTTTTTTTTTTTTTTAAGAGCAGTAGTATTTGGTTTTACTCTGTCTCTGAGCTACCTGGTCTTTGGGTTTTGGTCAGCCAAACAGCATCTGCTATGGGTTTCATCTTATGGAGTTGGCCTTGGTTGATTACTCCTAAAAGCTTTGTGCAACAATATCCCTGGACAGTGATAGACTTCTTATTTATTTATTTATTTATTTATTTATTTATTTATTTATTTATTTATTTTTGTTTTTTAAGATTATAATATATTTTCATCAGTTATCCCTCTTATCTTCCCTCCAAACTATTCAATTCATTTTTAAGAGATCATCTTCTTACCATTGACTTTGAAGTGTTATTTTTATATGCTCACTGATTTTTCTCTATCAGATATGCTTTTGTAAATATTTTCTCAGTTGGTTCTGTCTCTTCAGAGTATCTTTTGCAGAAATAGCTTTCTTTATGAAGAAGACCCAATTCTAACCCTATTCTATGCTAAGAAAATACTTTGTTAGTAAATTAAATCCTAAGTCCTTCAGATAAGCTTTTAATTTCAGTGAAGCTCACCTTATTAATAACTGCTTTCATATCATATTTATTATATAAGATAATCATTTTGAAGATTATTTCAACTTCTATGGTAGAATCTAGATATGTTGTCATTTGCATTTTTTGAGTAATTAATCCATTAGAGTTATGATTGGAATACTAATGTGAAATCTATTTACAGATTACAGATTCTCTTATTGATATAAATGTTTTGAATAATGAAATTATATTTGGGAGACATGATAAACAAATCTACTCATCCTGAATGGAGAGTCCATTACAGACCAAAGTATGGATAATAACTTGGGGGAATCAATGAGATTTATTAGGATTAATTATGGGAATATGGATAAGAGGCTGTGTTGTTGGAGGTTTCTGGCCCAGACTTTTGGGTCTATAGCCCTGGGTACAAACCAGTGGTCTGACAGTCTGGCAGACCAGCAGTCCAGTAGTCTAGCAGTCCCGCAGAAACACAGAGATGAGTATATTAATTTTACTCTGCTTGCTGCTTGACCTAGCACCCAGGCATATTGCTAGCTAGTGCTTGCTCTTTAATTAACCTATTAATCTTATCTTGTTCAGCTATGTGACTCAGTACATTTTCCCAGCAGCATTCCTACTTCTTTCCTCTGCATTTCCTGACATCTCTGCTCAAAGATCTCTTAGTCTAGTAGCCCAGGCCAAACTTTATATATGCCTTTGGCCAATCAGCTTTTGTATTAAACCAGTAGGAAGGAAAAATATTTATCATGTACCAACATAATTCCACTACATTTCCCTCTTTTTATTTTTAATTTTCTATTTTTTTAAATTTTTTTCTTTATTTTGTATTTATCAAGAAAAACAGTAAATTGAATTTAAAATGCTGATAAGTTAACAATAACTATAAAGAAAATAAAAATCATAAGCATGACGTATCAAGGGTGATAATGCAAATAATTTGATACAAATAAAATTACTTTGTGTTCAGCTTTCCCTCTGAATTTTTTTTCTATACCTGTATATCCTTATTCAAGGTCTCTTCCCCCTCCCACCACATCAGGTCATTTTTTCTTCTCCACAACTACCCATTCCCTTCCTGGGCAGGCAGCAGACAGTCCCATGGTGCCACTGATCCAATAATGCTTAGTTCAGTCTCCACTCCTGGAAAATCCAGTTTTGTCCCCCCTCCTTCAAGAGTGAGTCAGGTGTTCCTCTAGGTGCAGTGGGATCGGAAGGGTCAGTCCAGGATGTTTCTGATCTCAAGATGTTCAGTGGTTGTGGTTTGCAGCTTGGGCATTCTGTGCTTTTTTTCTTGTTTGTTTGTTTAGAGACCACTAATGAGTGAGTACATTCCCTGCTTATCTTTGTGAGTTTGTGATACCTCGCTCAGGAGGATATTCTCCAAATCCATCCATTTGCCTGCAAATTTTAGAATGTCATTTTTTCTTACTGCTGGGTAGTACTCCATTGTGTAGATGTACCACAGTTTGTTAATCCATTCTTCAGTTGAGGGACATCTAGGTTGTTTCCAGGTTCTTGCTATTAAAAATAATGCTGCTATGAACATAGTTGAGCTAATACCTTTGGAGTGTGAATATGCATCTTTAAGGTATACACCCAGAAGTGTTATTGCTGGGTCCTTGGGGGGGATTCATTCTCAATTTTGTGAGAAAACGCCATACTGCATTCCAAAGTGGCTGAACAAGCTTACACTCCCACCAACAATGGAGGAGTGTTCCCCTTACTCAGCATCCTCTCCAGCATAGGCTGTCCTATTTGTCTTTTATTTTAGCCAATCTAACAAGTGTCAGTTGGTATCTCAAAGTTGTTTTGATTTGCATTTCTCTGATGGCTAAAGATGATGAGTACTTTTTCAGGTGCCTTTCAGCCATTCGTAATTCCTCTGCTGAGAATTCCCTTTTTTAGATCTGAACTCTATTTTTTGATTGAGTTATTCAAGGTTTTGGGCTCTACACTCTAGAGTTCTTTAAATATCTTAGAGATCAGTACTCTATCACTTGTAGGGTTGGTGAAAATCTTTTCCCATTCTGTAGGCTGGCGTTTTGTCCTACTGACAGTGTCCTTGGCTTTATAGAAGCTTCTTAGCTTCAGGAGATCCCACTTATGGATTGTTGGTCATAGTGTTTGTGCCACTGGTGTTATATTTAGGAAGTGGTCACCTGTGCCAATTTGTAGAAGTGTATTTCCCACTTTCTTTTCTATCAATTTCAAAGTGGCTGGGTTTATGTTGAGGTCTTTGATCCACTTGGATTTGAGTTTTGTGCAGGGTGACAGGCTTGGACATATTTGCATTTTTCTACACGCTTCCATCCAGCTATGCCAACACCATTTGTTAAATATACTATCTTTTTTCCATTAAATATTTTGGGCCTCTTTGTCAAAGATCAGGTGTTCATAGGTTTTTGGGTTAATGTCTGGATCCTCAATTCTATTCCATTGATCCACAAGTCTGTTTTTGTGTCAGTACAAGGCTGTTTTTGTTCCTGTAGCTCTATAGTATAACATGAAGTCAGGGATGGTGATACCTCCTGAGGTTCTTTTGTTGAGTGAAATTGTTTTGGCAATCCTGGCTTTTTTGTTACTCCAAATGAAATTGTGTATTGTTCTTTCAAGCTCCAAAAATATTGTGTTGGGATTTTGATGGACATTGCATTGAATCTGTAGATTACCTTTGGTAGAATTGCCATTTTTATTATGTTGATCCTACCAATCCAGGAACATGGGAGAGCTTTCCATTTTCTGATATCCTCTTCAATTTCTTTCTTCAGTGATTTAAAATTTTTGTCAAATAGGTCTGTTACTTCTTTGGATATAGTTACTCCAAGGTATTTAATACTATCTGCTGCTATTATGAAGTGTAATTTTTCCCTTATTTCTTTTTCAGCTCTTCTATCTTTATTGTATGGAAAGGCTACTGATTTCTTTGAGTTAATCTTGTATCCTGCTACATTGCTGAAGGTGTTTATCAGCTGTAGCAGTTCCTTGGAAGAATTTTGTGGGTCACTTATGTATACAATCATATCATCTGCAAAGAGAGATAGCTTCACTTCTTCTTTTCCAATTTGTATCCCCTTAATCTCTTTTCGTTCCCTTATTGCTTTAGCTAAAATGTTGAGAACTATATTGAATAGATAAGGGGAGAGAGGACATCCTTGTTTAGTGCCTGATTTTAGTGGGATTGCTTTGAGATTTTCTGCATTAAGTTTGATACTGCTTTTGGCTTCTTGTAAATCGCCTTTGTTATATTTAGGTATTCTCCCTGTATTTTTGATCTCTCCAGGGCCTTAATCATAAAGGAGTGTTGGATTTTTACAAAGGCTTTTTCCACATCTAAGGATATGATCATGTGGTTTTGTTCCTTTAGTTTGTTTATATGATGGATAACATTTATAGTTTTTCATATGTTAAACTAGCCCTGCATTTCTGGGATGAAGCCTACTTGGTCATGGTGGATGATATCTTTTATACATTGTTATATTTGGTTTCCAAAATTTTGTTGAGAATTTTCACATCAATATTTATGAGGCAAATTGGTCTGTGTTTCTCCTTTTTTGTTGTGTCTTTGATTGGCTTGGGTATTAGGGTAATTGTGGCCTCATAAATGGAAGTTGGCAATATTTCTTCAGTTTCTACTGTGTGAAAATGTTTGAAGAATAATGGTAGTAATACTTTTTTGAATGTCTGGTAGTATTCAGCACTGAAACCATCGGGATCTGGGCTTTTATTTTTGTGGAGGTTTTTAATGACAGTTTCAATTTCCTTAAGGGTTATAGACCTGTTTAGGTAATTAATCTGATCTTCATTTAATTTTGGTAGATGGTACCTGTCCAGGTAGATGGTGCTTGTCCATTTTTTCTAGGTTTCCCATTTTTGTGGAATATAGGTTTTCAAAATATGATTTAATAATTCTCCGTATTTCCTGGGGGTCTGTGGTTATGTCCCCCTTTTCGTTTCTGATTTTGTTGATTTGAACACTCTCTGTGTTTTGACTAATTTGGCTAAGGGTTTATCTATCTTGTTAACTTTCTCAAAGAACCAAGTCTTAGATTCATTGATTCTTTGTATTATTCTTTTTGTTTCACTTGTATTGATTACAGCTCTAACTTTGATTATTTCCTGCCATCTACTTCTTCTAGGTGAGTTCGCTTCTAATTGTTCTAAGGCTTTCAGCTGAGCTGTTAGGTCTCTAGTGTTGGATTTATCTAGGTTTTTCATATAGGCATCTAACACTATGAATTTTCTTCCTAAGACTGCTTTCATTGTGTCCCACATGTTTGGATATGTTGTGGATTCATTTTCATTAATTTCTAGGAAGACTTTGATTTCTTTCTTAATTTCTTCCTTGACCCAGAGATGGTTCAGCTGAGTGATGTTTAGTTTCCATGAGTTGATAAGTTTTCTTTGGGTTTTGATGTTGTTGAACTCTAACTTTAGGCCCTGGTGGTCTTATATATCTTACAAAGGTTTATTTCCATTTTTTTGTATCTATTGATATTTGCTTTATGCCCAATTATGTGGTCAATTATGGAGAAAGTTCCATGAGGAGCTGAGAAATATGTATATTCATTTGCATTTGGGTGGAAACTTGTGTAGATATCTTTTAAATCCCTTTGCATCATAACCTCTTTTAGTCTCCTTATTTCTCTGTTGAGTCTCTGTCTGTTTGATCTATCCAGGGTTGAAAGTGGGGTATTGAGGTCTCCCAGTATTAGTATGTAAGGAATGATGTGGGATTTGAGCTTCCGCAGTGTTTCTTTTACATAAGTAGATGCCCTTATATTGGGTGCATAAATATTCAAGATTGAAATCTCCTCTTGACCAATTTTTCCTGTAATGAATAAGTAGTGACAATCTTGGTCCCTTTTTATTGCTTTTAGCTTAATGTCTACTTTGTTAGATATTAAGATTACAACTCCGCTTGTTTCTTAGGACCATTTGACTGGAAAATCTTTTCCCAACCCTTTATTCTAAGCCTGTGTCTGTTCTTGAGGTTGAGGTGTGTTTCTTGTAGGCAACAGAAGGATGACTTCTGTTGTTGTATCCATCTTGATAGTGTGTGACGTTTTATAGGAGAGTTGAGTCCATTGATACTAAGGGAAATTAGTGACCATTGACTGATATTTCCTGCCATTTTTGGTGGTAACTTGTTTGTATTTCCTTTCTCTAGGGTATTCTTCTGTGGAATTATTTATTGTTTGTGATTTCATGGGTGTATCTGGGGTCCTTGGGTTGGAGTTTTCCCTCTAATACTCTCTGTAATGCTGGATTGGTAGATAGATATTGTTTCAGTGTGACTTTTTCCTGAAATACCTTGTTTACTCCATCTATGGTGATTGATAATTTTGCAGGGTATAGTATTCTAGTTTGGCATCCATGCTGTTTTAGCATCTGTATAACTTCTGACCAAGTCCTTCTAGCTTTCATCATTTCCATTGAATAATCAGGCATTATTCTGATGGGTCTGCCTTTATATGTAAGGTGGCACTTTTCTTTAGCAGCTCTTAAAATTTTTTCTTTGTTCCGTAAGTTTTGTGGCTTGATTATAGTGTGTTACACTGACTTTTTTTTTGGGTCTTATCTATTTGGTGTTCTGTATGCTTCTTGTATCTTTATAGGCATTTCGTTCTTCAGGTTACGGGAGTTTTCTTGTATGATTTTATTGAAAACATTATCTGTGCCTTTGAGCTGGTATTCTTCTCCTTCTTCTATTCCTATTATTCTCAAATTAGGTCTTTTTATGGTGTCCCAGATTTCTTGAACATTTTGAGTTATGGCCTTTTTAGTTTTACTATTTTCTTTGTCTGAAATATCTATTTGAGCTACTGAGTCTTCCACTTCAGAGATTCTATCTTCCATCTCTTGAACTCTTTTTGTTTTGCTTGTATCTGTGGTTCCAGCTTTTTTCTTCAGATTTTTCTATTTCCATCTTTGCCTCATATTGTGCCTTTTTTATCGCTTCTATTTCAGCTTTTAGTTCCTGGCATGTTTCTTTCATTGATTTGTTCATCTCTTCCAATTTTTTGTTTGTATTTTCTTCTATTTCTTTAAGGCTATTTTTCGTATCTTCTTTGAGAGCTTCAATGATCATCAAAAAGGAATTTTTGGTGTTGCTTCCTTGTGTTTCCTCTTCATTGCTCTGTTCAGGTCTTGTATTTGTAGGATTGCCACTTTCTTCTGGAGTTACCTTGTTGTTCTTTATATTATTATGTAAGTTTTTGCACTGGTGTTTGCCGATGGCTTTAGTGGTTCACAATTAGATGGCTCCTGGTCAGTTGTGGCACTCAGGCTTATGTGTCTCCTGTGACGTCTGAGGAAAAGGTCTGCTGAATCACTACTTCTGCACTGTGCAGGGGCCTGAATTTCAAGTCTTCAATCTTTCTCTGTCTGACCAATTGGAGGCGGGGTGGCATCCCTGCAACCTCCCTCAGCAGCAGCTGGGGGAACCATGACATGCAGAGTTTATCTCCACCTGCTCCAGAGTGCACTGGGACACACTCTGCAAACAGCATCCAGTCCTCGAACTGGAACCAGAACTAACTGGAACTCAATTCTCCTCTCCCTGGCAGGGAGATAGAGGAGCTCAGTCCTGCTGACCCCTCCTCACCTCTTGGAGGGGTCTGAGTCTGTCCTTCAGGGTCCCCAGTCCTTATCTGTTCACTCAGTTGGAGGTGGGTAGCTGTACTAATTCCTTCAGCAGCAGCTGGGGGTCTGTGACAGGTAGAGTTTGTCTCTGCCTACTCCAGAGTGCGCTGGGACACACTCTGCAGACAGCACCTGGTCCCAGAACTGCTCTTTTTATTTTTAAAACAAGAGGAACCATAAATATAATATTCTTTTTGTACATTATCTGTAACAACTTATAACCAATACTATTACAAACACAAACATTCATTAACCATTTTTGGAAATGAAGGCATAGTTCTCTAGGCTACTTCCTGCTGACTAGAGGTGCTGGCAATTCCATGAAACCCTAAAGAAAACTCTAGACCTATGGACAAGTTTTTAGTGAAGTAGTCTTTAAGGCTGGGTCATCTCAGCAAGTATCCTTGAAGTAGTTTTAGATGTAGAGCTTAAGGGAAGCTGCAACACAGATACTCTGAAATGCTTAAATATCTGGGTCATCTGTTTCTGTTAGAGACTTTTCAAGGGGTCTTCCATAATCACACTTTATTTTCTTTAACCTGGAATAAATTCACAGCTTCTCATTGTTTTTGTGGTAATAAAAAGAATACCTCTTCTGCAAAGTAGTATATCCTTGATTTCAATTTTAATTCTAAGCTCTTTAAATATTTCAAATTCCATGTTCTGTAGGTCTTTGAAGTGACTGAATACTACCTATGTAATTGAAATGTATCTTTGTATTCCTACAAAAACCTAACTAACATGACTAACTAATATAACGTAAGTTTGGTTATCATAGATGGCTATTAATCTACATTTCTTAATTACACATAGCAATGCTAAATAAGTTGCATAAAAGTCATTCTTTAAGTAAGAGTAGAAAATATATACAACATAGAAAAATTGACCTTAAGTTTGTGTCAGTAAGCTAAGATCCATCTATTGTTTTAAGTCATTCCTATATCATATTCTCCCCTTTTTTTTTCTCAAAAGAGATTTACTATGACCATTAACAACTTCAAGGAAAACAAATGTTAATAAGCAATATTCTGGGAATTTGGACATTGTATTCTTTATTTTACTACTTCCTGCTGATTAAGGGATATTGACAATCTCATGGGGTCCTGAGGCTTTGGATTATTTTAATTGGCATCCTGAAAGCTAATCTTTCCATCAGAGAATTTGCAGTTGGCCTTAGCAGATGAAGCCGTATGTGCTTGGAAACAATCTCATCTTCTGGGGAAATAAAAGCAGAAATTCTTTTCTAAAGCAACATATCCTTATGCCCAAATTTCAGTCAAGATACCTTTAAATTATATGTGTTTGTTTAATTTAGCAGCCTCTGCAATAAATTGTCTTTGTGCAGTTAGCTCATTAAAAGGTTAAAAAATTAAAAGAAAACACAATAATAACCAAAATCCAGTCTCCTTGTGTATTTGCCATATTTACATGGCTTTTTATATTTTATTCCTCTATTTCTCTTTTTAAAGGGCTTTCTGTACCCCTTTTCTTTTTTCTCTCAGTCTTCGTATTTTTTTAAAACAAATTTTAACTCATTTAAACGTTTTTCTCCACCTGAATCCGGTTCGTTGAGTATCCTTAAATAACTTTCCAACCAGAACAGCTTTAAAATGCTAGCACTGTTATGAATACTGATTCTGCCCCTATTGGCAACTTTTCAACATGGCAGAGGTGCAGGATCCATGCTTATTTTCTCAATTCTTAGTGGCACACAGCTCTTAAAGAAGCACACACTTTTTGCCAATAAAACTTAGAGGAGGTGCATCTCTGCTTGTTGCAAGCAAACAGAGTAGATCCATGAAAATGTCTACCCAAAAACCTTTTTTGACACTGTTCCTCATTTGTTCAATATAGACAGAAACTTTAAATCAATCACAAGCAGTTAGTTGTTTATACTGAGTCTTCTGAATTCTGGGAATTGGCCTTAAAATACCTGCCATGGACCCTTGATTTTTAAACTTATGCTCAAACACTGCAGCATCTCTGTACCATGACCCAATTTAGATATATGATTTGGAAGTCATTTTTGACTCTGTTCCTCTGCTTTAGAATGCTTTTTAGGTATTCTCAGGTTCTTTGCTGGTGTTCCGGGTCTCATATTGGGATGTCATCTGTTACATGAGTTTCCTGACCCTGTCCAGGCCAGAGGTCAGAAACTTGTCCATGGCTACCTGTTTCCCCCCAAAATGGCTCAGGCGCTAATATTAATTGCATCCTGTTTGATCTAGAACTCAGGCACATTGCTAGTTAGCTCTTTCATCTTAATTCAATCTATTTTCATTAATCTACCTAAACATTGGCCTGTAGCATGGCCTTGTGGCTCCCCTGTATTTCTATATGCTTTTTTTATGGCAGCTGAAACTAGTCTGTTTATTTATCTTAAGGACTTTATATCCTTTCCTTTTTATTTTCTCTATCAAGCCTATGTATTTTTTTTAAGACAGTCTAAACCATGAACTTTTTTAAAATATGTTTTTACTAAAATCTACTATAATAATTTCTTATCTTTTTCTGCTTCTGACCACAAGTTTACTTGGTTAGGATGGCTGACTTCATCCAGCTTTCTATATTTTTATCTGTTTCTGACCATATCTTTAATCTGCCAGACTGTGGCTGAAGATTAAAGGCTTGCTAGGATGGACAAATGACTATACCCAGTTCCTAGTCTATCTACATAGAGTTTAGTGTTTTAGCAGAGGTACTGGTAGAACCTACAACTATTATTCTTGGTAATGTTCGGGTCCACATAGCCACCAAGTAAAGCACTGCTGTCAGCTGCTCAAATACTTCATTTAAGTCTTTGCAGCAGGGTCTTTTAAAAGACTCCCAAGTGTTTTGCCTCTGAAGCTAAGTAAAGAGTAGTCATGCCTTTGCTTGCCTCTAGCAAACAGAACTGATCCAAGAAAATGCCACTGCTACTAGAATTAGTCTTTGATTCATTTCCTTTTTTTTCCTTATACAAAGAAACTTTAAATCTACCGTATACAGCACCTCTCTTGCGCTGAGGCTCTAGAAACAGTCTTGTTGAAGCTTAAATAGCATGCAGCAAATACACCATTTTTAAATTTAAGCCCAAATACCACAGGATTCTCTACCATGACCTCATCAAACTCTGTACCATGACCCCATCAAAGATACAATTCACAAGCTGATATTTTTTTTGGTTCTGATGCTGTGCTCTAGAACCCTTTTTAATCTTTCTCAAGCTTTATGTGGGTATACATTACCCATGTTGTGACACCATTTGTAGTATTATGTTTCTGGCTCAGACTTTTAGGCCTAACTTTGAGATTCAGACTCACACACAGCCCCACTGCTACTTAGCACCAAATAATCACACAAAGGCTTATATTAATTTTATGCTAATTGTGGATTACCCTGAGGTTCGGGCATATAACTTGCTAAGTTTTTTATCTTAACTCAATGCATGATTCTTATCTTGTTCAGGCATGCAGCTCAGTACCCTTTCTCAGCATCATTTCAGCTCTCTTCCCCTGTTTCTCCTGACATCTCTGTGGATTCTCTGCTTTTTGTGCTTTGCTCTGCCTGTTTCCGGAGTTTTCTTAGCCTGGTAGCCTCACTCACACTTCCTTTCTGCCTTTGGCCAATCAGCTTTTATTAAACTATTAGGCAGGACAATTATTTACATAATAACATAATCCCACTACAGAGTTACTTAATGAATACAAAAATTGACTCAAAAAATTCATATCACCAAAACCCACATTGGTAACAGTTCACAAAACCTCGGGACCTGTAGCACATGGCACAGCTTTCAGGTCACTGAACAGTTTGGAAACTGTTCTTTCTAAGTAAATCAATGGCTATAAACCTCTTATAAGCAGCTTTCTTTTTTACAGCTTCTTTGAGGCAGCTAATCTTATCTTAGAGACTTCTTTGCTGTGATTTCAGATTTTGTTTATGTTTCATACTTTTTTTAATATGGTACCTCATGTTCCTCTAACATGAAAATATATAAAGTTCTTAATTTATAAAAAATATAAGCATAGGAAATCATATTAAAATATCATTAATGAAACGTATTTTCCAGTAATATTTACATTGATGCAATCTACATTCTAATTGAATATAAAATTTGAACATCTGCAGTAAATGTGCTAATAAGCTGTTATATCTATGATAGTTTAACATTCTAAACTTTCAAAAATATTTTTTATTTACAATTTTAAATTCACAAATTTAATGTGCTTAATCTTTAGTAAATGTTCTAAAGTAAATGTTCTTCAATATATAATAGGACACTTGGTTATGTGGATAAAACTGTTCCTATCTCTTCATTTAACTTTTAGTGTGGACTGGTTGTTTGGTTAATTTCATAGGTAATGCATTTTTAATCATTTAGTTTGACAATTAATAGACCTTGGTATAGTAACTTTAATACCTGGTTTTAGTAAATGTGTGTGAATATGTAATAAACAGTTGTCATTTTCTGCATGATGACATCCAAATCTATTTGAAAAAAATTGGTCCAATTTATGAGTTAAACAGAAAAAAAATTGACTATGCAAATCTGTGATGTTTGTTTGCTACACATGACATTTTGCTTCAAAATTTGTTTTTAATTGTTGTATAATAATCTTCATTACTTATACTCACCATGGAGGAAACTGAGGCACATGAAACTTTTATATGCTTTGTTTCCAATGAGAAATATGTAGATAGATCTGTGATTCTGGTTTAATTTGACAATTTTATGTTTAGCCATGTTGTAATTTGAAACAGATTTATTTTATACAATTCTCATTTGTTTTTTCAACAATGAGAAGCATTTTAAATAAGAAATAATTTCTTCTAATTATTGTATCCTCATCCACCACTGGGGACAAGTAAAATTCACAGATAACTATTGTAAAAATCAATAGAATCTTGTAAAGAAAATTATTGTTATATTTAATTGACAGTATAATTGAGGATGATGTACTTTTTCAGTGTTCTTAACTGACATTGCTCAATTGTGTCAAAAGAGAGTTAATTACCACTTTTGTTTTTATGGTTAACCATTATGTGATAATGCCATTGTTTCTAAGATTCTAGTACACATTTGAAGTCATATGGTGTAAATCATATAAAATGAGAAATTTGCCATCTATATGCTAGAGATATCAGAACCACATGTATTAAATTGGAAAAATAAATATTAGTAATA
Organism: Sigmodon hispidus; assembly: GCA_004025045.1. Classification (NCBI taxonomy): domain Eukaryota; kingdom Metazoa; phylum Chordata; class Mammalia; order Rodentia; family Cricetidae; genus Sigmodon; species Sigmodon hispidus. The sequence goes on from PVIH01007761.1 coordinate 76,701, forward strand.
TTTTTCTTTAACAAGAAGTGTGAAGATGTGGATGTATAACTATGTATATTGTTTTATTATATTCTCACAGTTTACCATGGTCATTTAAAATGATTATTTAAAATTTTCTCATCTGCCATAAAAGCTTTTGTGACAAAATCAGTTGTTCTTTCTATTCTTTCCATGGCATGGCAAAACATGTGACTAGACATCCAAATACTTCCCTCTCTTGTTTAACTGCAAAAATTCTTTAATTTTATCAGCCTGAAGTGAAGCAGCTTATATGATATGTTACTGTAATGTTTTAAAGATGCTGCATCAACATTTTCATAAGCCATTAGTAGTGGAAAGTTGTAGAGGATGACATGCCATGTACACTGATCTTAACATATACACTGGTACCACATTTTTATAAAAATAAGAGCATGGACTCTGTACACAACAGTCAATTTATCCTTACAGGTCAATGAATGCGTGATGCATAGGATGCATGGCTAATAGTGGGCTAATCAATTATAAACATATATAACATTTATGGGAAAAATAATTGTTACTGGAGAGCTTGTATTGAGTACAATATATTTATGTTTTCTCTCATAAGCAAAAAGTTTTCTTTCAAAAGACCTGAAAGTAGAAATGGGGAAAAGAGGAAACAATTAAAGATGGAGAGAAAAGACTAATGGAGAAGTGAATGATAAAGCACCATATTTATACATATAAAAATATCATAGTGGAACTATTTGCCAGAACAGTACAGTTTAAAAAAAATTGTAAAATTGATGTTACACTTTGCATAAAGTCATGCAAAATGAACTTATGTCTAAAAACCAACAAAATATTTTCAATTGATTAATGATACAAGAATGTAACCTCTATTTGTATATATTTCTCTGCTCTAGCACAGATAATGAAAATTGTTGACAAATATTATTTTAAATGATATCTATAGTCACTATCCATATATGTATATATGTAGATAGTTTTTAAAATAGGTATTAAATGTTGTTTATGCAATTTGAGAGTGTTATCAGAAAAAATTAGCTTGAAATATATGGAACCAGTATTGATCTGTATGAGAATGTGAACTATAGCTTCAGGAAAAATAATAATATTTAAGGAATTATAAGTTAGGGATCACCTCAAATATGTTTGTATAATAAAAGCTTTGCTTTCTCATTAATTCTCAAGAATCTGATATGTGTGTTTGTATGCATGAATTTGTGTGTTTGTGTGTGTGGGTATATATATATATATATGGTATTCAGAATCATATATTTTTCCATACATTACATATGTGCATTTAACTTTGTGTGCATTTAAAATGTGTACAATTAAATATAATAATTACAAATAAAAAATATTAAATTAAAGTTCTTAAAGCACATGAACATTTTGTACCTGAAATTAGATGAATGCCATTATTAAGGTCAATTTGCTAATCAGTTTCCTTACTTGAACTAGAACATGAAGCAAATGGGATTTTTAGCTATTTACAAGAGAGTATGACAATAAAGGAACAACTAAGTGCAAAGTTGAAGAACTTATCATGTAAGTTCTGTGTGTCAGGAATCTCTATAAAAGTATAGCACATGGGACATATCTATTCTCTGGCAACTTTCACATAATGAAAATGAAATTATTTAACAAATAAGTAACATAAAGCATGTTTAGTAATATGTAAATGTAAACAAATAACTTATTATATCCCAGTTGGTAGAAAGTTGAAAGTTAAGAATGAACAAAGGGGCCTAGGTCCCAGGTGAAAATGTGGCCCGCAAACACCGTGGATTAGAATTCCAGGTGTTGGGACAGCATATCTCTATGCTTTAGGAAAGCACATGGTAGGCAAAGTAATGACTAATTGATTCTTCACAATAAATGAGAACAAAATGATGAGAATTTTGAAAGATATTTCTAGGGTCATTTAAGGACTGGTAAATGTAAACCAAGGTCTTTATCCTGAATATAAGTGGCAGTGTCCAGAAGGTTGAAACAAAGATACTGATTCTTATTTCCATTTAATAGGCTGACTTTGAGTTCTATGTAGGTTCATTAAGGCAGCAATGGAAGTTAGACATAGGTTGCTTCCTTTGTGATGACTGTTAACGGCATGCATGCAGCCGTAAAAGAAATTTCATATGTGTCCAGATGTTTGGTGTACTTGGCCTCACATCAATTTTTTGTATTAGTACAGATATGTAAACCTGCTATATTTAAGTTTATATGTCTTGACAAAATATAAGAACTGTTGTCTTTTAAAGTAAAGACTCAACTTAGTAAAATCTGCTGACTAAGAGAAGGACAGACATATAAATCTTTCCCACTTGGTAGAGCTCCTTTCCTTTCTAGTACTGAATAAGTTATGATCTGAAAATACTCCAAGTAGCTCAGTATAAACCATAGCATTCTAAATATTTTGTTCTTGCACTGCATCATGGTGTTTTGAGACATGGACCATAGGCTCTTTAAAATCTTCCCCTGAAAAGGAAAGAGAACATTTTATCATCTAAATGACATCAATATAATATATTATTGTGGCATACTGATCAAATACACTCCAAAAAAATCTGTTACATCTATCTTATCTCACTTTATGAGAACTGGTATAAAATACAAGGTAAAAAATTGTGGAAGAGAAGACATTTTGATAGGGTCAGATTTTGAATTAGGTGTCTGCAAATGTTAATGCTTTGCCACAGGACCAATCCACAAAAACAATGTCAAAGCCAATGCTAATAATTCAGTTTTTATTAATATATTTTAAAATATTTTTTATCTTTGAAATTAAAATATAGTTACATAATTTCTCCCTTTCTTTTCCTCCTTTGTGGTGATATATTTTATATTTAATTAAATCAGCCTGGAATATCAGAGACCAGACCCACTCATAGTCAAATCTCACCCAACGAACTTCTCAGGGTAAAAGCAATCTTCAAGTGTTCTCAGCCTGAATCACTGCTTCTAGAGAATATGACAATGTCTGTCTTCATCTGCCTTAAATATCTTCTTTGCCCAGTTGTTATACTTCCAGACGTAACTCTGTATCATAATCCTAGAGTTAGGATTAAATGTATGAATTACTATTATTTCCTAGTTAGCCTTGAACTCAGTAACACAGAATGATCTCTCTGAATTTATGGGATTAAAGGCATAGAACACCAATGGTCTTTAACTGATGGGATTAAAGGCATGAGTTACAACTCTTTTACCCTCCTTACTTAACTATGGGTGGATCTGTTCTCTGATATTCCAGGTTAATTTTATTAACATAAAATATATCATGACATTGCTTTAGTAGTTTCTAAATATTTTCATTGCTCTATCTCCAATCCATGGTCTCTGTTTCTTTAACTGTATCATTAATATATTTTAAAAGCAGAAAGACAGAGAATAATTCTTCCTGTTTAATGTATATTTGGACAGTGAACATAGAAAACAACAAAGAATACATATCTTAAAACTGTTCAATTGACTTGAAGCACACTTTAAACAAACATGCTTTGCTTTGTTTTGAGTTTTGACCACTTTTCCCCCTGTTTTATTTTTCTGAAAACTTCCTTTTGCTTTGAATCAGACTTCACGTGGTGAATATTTGCTGTTGAACAAATTCTCTGCCATGCTGAAAAAGCTGGACTGCAATGAAAGGTAAAAATGGAACAGACATAAGCAGAGTGGAGACTGGAAGGACATGCAGATAAAGCAATCCTGCCCTGGGACTTAAATGTGGGAATACCTTAAAAACCTGTTTGGTCTAAATTCAGTGAGCTAAGTGCACTCAATAAATACTGGAAACAAGCTCAAATAATCCTTAAAATATTGGCTGATGCATCATTTTATGTATTTACATGTTGTGTTTATGTATAATCTTTTTTAATGATCTAGATATTGACTGCACATGGCAATATTTCCCATCATAAAATGCCTATCAGCCATCAGCTCAATAAAATGTTTTCTCTTACAAGGGTTGCCATAGTCATGGTATCTCTTTCCAGCAATAGAATCTCTAACTAAGAAAATGCCTGTGGTGGTATGTTATATATTTAAAAATATCAGTCTGGAATATGAGAGAAGAGATCCATCCACAGTCAAGGCAGACAGAGTTAGTGCACACCATTAGTCCGATCATTTAGGAGGCAGAGATTATTCTGGATCTAAGTTAGTTTTAAGGGATAACAGAGTAGTGGTAACTCACACTGGTAAAATCTCTTGCTGGTAAATCTCAGCATGGGAATCCAGAGGATCTCTGTGAGTACAAGGCCAAATAGCCAGGCAATGATGGCACACACCTTTAATCCCAGCAAAGGGAAAGCTGAGATTTTAATCACATAACTCCAGAGACAGAGATCTTTTTGTGTTTCTGTGAGTTCAAGGCTATCTACCAAATAGTAGTAGCTCATACCTTTAATCTTAACCTGGATGTGAAACAGGTGAACAAAGAAGATATTTAAGGTAGGAATAGGAGGACAGATGGGACATTAGAAGCAAACGGGAGTGAAGCTGAGGAAGCTAGAAGATAGCTGGGTGAGATTTGACTGTGGTGTTTCACTCCTTGATATTTCAGCCTTTCCTCAGTATCTGGCTCTGAGCTTCTTTTATTACAACCAGAATTAGTGCAACAAAAGCCCAACAATGGTATAGCTTGATCGTTAGGTAGATCTACTCCCAGCTTTCTGAGAAACTTATGCTGATTTTCATAGTGTCCGTAGAGGTTTACACCGACCAGCAGTGGATAAGTGTTTCTCTTATCCTAATCCTTCTAACCATGAACTTTTATTTGTTTAATTGATCTTGGCCATTCAGACAGATTTAAAATAAAATTTCAAAGTCATTTTGATTAGTATTTCCAGGATGATTAAGAATGTTGAACATTTCTTTTAGTGTTTCCTAGTCATTTGTGTTCCATTTCTTGAGATCTTCTTTATAGATCTGTATTCAATTGAGTTGTTTTCCTGATTTTATTATTTGAGTTCTTTATATATTTTAGATATTAGACCTCTATAAGATAGTCAAATGATGAATTTTTTCTATTCTTTAGCCTGCCACTTATGATTTTCAATAAGATTTTAATATATCTTGAAAGATGGAATTTAACACAATTGAATATTTATACACACAAAGAAAGCATTAATCCCTCATGGATCAATGTTTGGAAAGCATTTATCCCTATAGTAGAAATTAAGAGAATAGCTGTTAGCATACCAAAAGAGCCAAGTACTTCCCTAGTTTTTATCAGTGGAATGTGAACTTTATTCAGTACTGAATAAAAATGTTTGTGGCAAGCCCTGACAAACTTATTAAATTACTGGTGAATAATAAAATGAGAATTTGAAATTCATTTGAACTTGAGTTTTCAGTGAATTGGGTACCTCACATTGAAAAGAAGTTTACACTTCATACATAATTTAGGTGCAGTTTTAAAATGTTATTTGACCATATTTCTGTTTTCCCCAAATTCTAAAAAAAAAACAAAAACAAACCAGAATTTTGCATGAAAACAAACAATTACAGCAAGAAATCACACTTATAAAGAATACAAAATCCACAATAGTATGACAAATAAAAGAAAACAAAACAAAACAAAAGCAACAGGGGTCAAGATGCCATCAGGGTGTATTCAAACAGCAGTACTTTTTACTGCACAGCCTTGTTATGGCTATGTGCAGGAACTGGAGTCTACAGTGAAGACCCTGAAGCATAAAACTGAGTATATCACATTATGCATATTTAGTATAGACATAAGGAATAAAGAATCAATACATTTCTTCAATCTACCCATGGACATTCTCAACCCAAATAACAACTTCAGGCTTAACAAATTATATTTTATTTTTACAAAATTATCTTGTAGAAGTTACTCCTGGTACATGAAAAATGAAGCTGTTATCTGAATGTGTTATTTGTATCTATAAAATATGATAAAATATCATTAAAATGTGCAGTTCTGATCAAAGAATATAATTTATACTATCACAAGATATTTGACTTTAGGCAACATGTTAAACAGCTTTGGAGTGAAGAATTTTCATTACAGTAACATTTCAAGGATTAAATGAAAGAACACTGCTCTGTTTCACTCCCTAGAACAGTAGCTGTTGCACTGGGAAGCTGCTATAAGGCTTTTGAGATTTGATTAAAAATAGCCAAGCAATGCTAAATGTATTAATTAGAAAGTTATATTTGATCAAAATAATTTCTATAATCAATGTTTTTAAATATTATTTAAGATATATTCTACTGTATGCATCTAGTTGTATTTATAATTTATAAAGAATTAGAATAATTCTTGTATAGTTACCCACTAATGATGTTATTAAATATATTTAGAGATTTAGATGTTTTTGTAAAGTAAAATTTAAAGATAAATAACAATTTATGATAAAAATAGTTATATCAAATGAAAATTTTTACTTTTGAATATTACTTTAATTTTTTTTGACTGTTGCTTTATTTAAGCTTATCCTTAAATTTTCAAATACTTTTTGCGAAATTCTTGCAAAAAGGTCAATCCATTTTCTATCAGGTCTCCTTGTGGCTATTATAGCATAATTGCCTGGAACAGAATTAATGAGATGAATGCATGTTATTGTTTAAAGGTATGCAGCTTTAGAAAATAAAAATTCACAGACCTTTTATTTCCCTCTCAAATGTATGCTTAAAGAAATGAAGTTGCAATTTTCATTTAAAACATTAACATTCTTTTATAAAGATTTAACAAAATTTTCCATTGCATCTGATCTTACTGCTTGTTGCCCACCATATTAAAGCATGAGATGTACTGTACTTAGTAAGACCTAATATGAAGCCTATTTAAATATTTTTTTTGTTTGATTTGTTTCTGGTCTTGGGATTAAATGCAAGGTCTTATATCTTATTTTAGTTAATTTATTTTTATTTAATGTGCTTGGTGTTTTGCCTGCATGTATGTTAGTGGTACCTATGTAAGACAGAAGTGGATGCTGGATCCATTGAAACCAAGTTTCAGACAGTTATGAACTTCTATAACACTGGAAATGAAACCCAGGTCCTCCTGAAGAGTAGCCCATGCTCTTATTCACTAAGTAATCCTCCCAGCCACTATTTGTTTGATGCAGTCAATATATTGATGAAATATTTATATACTCATTTCATCTTCTCAATATTGTTTTACTTTTTCATAAAACAATATATATTTATTAATTTATTCAACTAAGTTTAAGTGAATCATTTATAAAATAGACATTGTGGTAAACTGGAAAGAAAAAAAAACTCTTTGTTTTTAACTTTTTAATTTGTTCATCTATAATCATAATAGACATACTATGACAAGAGTGTTCCCTATCTATCTTTGTTGATCTCATTTTTACATGTGCATGTGGTAGATCTGACTCCTTAGATTAATAGCAAATCCAAAAAATAATTGCAAAAGTTTCTGTTTATAAAGAAAATGAAGAAACAATCTATCATCTGGGCTTGGGATCCTCTGTGTTTTGAATTTACCAGATATAAGCCTCATGACCTATGTCTGTCTAAAATGAGACAGCCACCCCATCCATGGGCTAGTGATTGAAATTATTTTACTTCAAGCCATAGTTAAGCTCAGAATTAACTCACATTTTAGATTTCTTCGTTTTGACTCATTTTTACTTCTTATTAACAGATTTAATTATGATGTTCGATGAGGGTCATAATAATCATCATAGCACAAAATGATGGAAGATTTAATAATGGAAGAGATTGCAATGGGGGAGGTTGCTTTTGGCCTTTCTGAAAGAACATGCTAATAATATTCAAGTTAACTTTGATTGAGTAACAAAATTTTTCTGCACAATGCCACAATGAGAATACTTTCCAGTTAGTGATCAGTATCAGTCAGAAAACAAAACAAAACAAAAATCCATCAAGGGCGGTACAGTGTGTACTGATTCAAAAAGGCATTTGTTAAGAGAAAATTATGGATAGAAAATGACACAAGAATCCTGGTGATAGATGAATGCTTTTCTTATGACACCAGTTTGAACATGAGAAAGAATATCCAAGAACATGGTGCTTCATTTCTTTGTTTCTTTCTTTTTGTTTAGAAGAGTATATTTTTCAGGAATACTGTTGCCTTACACACTACATAGACTGACCTCTACACTTTGACTATTTTTATGTAGTAGCAAGGTCAGCTACCTATGTGACACAGAAAAGTAGATTTTTTTTTTTAATTTGTATCAAGGGAACTGATCAGTAAACTGTGTTTGGCTAAAGTAACCCATAAACTATACCAAAAAACCCTAGTGTAAACTTCCTGGTTCATATTCTTAGTTTAGTAATATACTTATCACTAGCCTAAATACAGAATATAGATTCTGAGATCTGTGGAAAGAATCTTTCATTTTCTTTCTTGTGTATCAGAAAAAGAACATACAATTAATAGTAAGTTTCTACTTTAACTTTGAACCAATCACACTCTTGAGATGTGCTAATAAAGAGAATGTTAATTTTTTTTAAACTAAAACTAGAATTGTTTTCAAGGATATCAAAATAATATAAATTTAAGAATGTTATAGAGAATCAAGTTTCTGGAAATAAAAGAAAGAACATGAAAAAATTAAAACAGACTAACCAATCTCCCAGAATTCAACATATTTCTCTTCTGTCTATGTCTGACACAGGTTAAGAAGCAAACACAGCCGTTGCTTAGATAAGACCACTTGACCCTGGGCACAGCTGCTAGTGAAGCCTCTTCCTTGAACACAGTTTCTACACTCATTATTTTTGCATTGGAATTTAACTCTCTGGAACAATTTGGCATCAAACTAAATGCTTTTTTATATTTTGTCTTTGTCATGGTGTCTTTTCATAGCAATAGAAAAGTAGCTAAGACAATAAATGTGACATATATCTTTAATCAAACCAAAGAATACATAGCTTTGCTTTCAAATTAAATCCTTGGTTTTATTTAATTGTTATGATACTATAGCACAATCCTCAGTATGTGAAAAAAGCATATCCACCACCCTACATGTATGTAACCGCAGCCAATCATGGTCAGAAGAATTACAGTATAGTTTACCAAAGATGTAAATGTAGTGCACAATTTTTCACTACAGTCTTTTTGGTGTTGATTGGCCCACTTAACTATTCATTCTAGAAAATTATTGCCTTATATTTTGTTTCTATTAAAAATACCCTAGGAGATTTTATTTTTCTTTAACAGTAATGATAGACTTTTATTATAAGCAATGATTTTAATGTTCATGTTCTATCATTTAAAAATGATAATTCAAGTTTAAAATTAAATGTGAAGGACCTTCTGAAAGTGAGAAGTTCCTATAGGGCCAAGGACACAGTCATTAAGACAAAACAACAGCCTACATAATGAAAAATGCACCAACCCTACAACTGACAGAGGAATGATCTCTAAAATACATAGAGAACTTAAGGAACTAGAGCCCCAAACCCCGAATAACCCAATCAAAAAATGAGGTTCAGAACTAAAAGAAAAAATCTCAGCAGAAGAATTGCATAAGGCTGAAAGACACTTGAAAAAATGCTCATCATCTTTAGTCATCAGAGAAATGCAAATCAAAACAACTTTGATATACCACCTTACACCTGTCAGAATGGCTAAGATAAAAAACACAAATGACAGCCTATGCTGGAGAGGATATGGAGCAAAGGGAACACTCCTCCATTGTTGGTGGGAGTGCAAACTTTTTCAGTCACTCTGGAATGCTCCTCCACTCCACTATGGAGTTTTCTCAGAGAACTGGGAATCACTCTCCCCAAGGATTCAACAATAAAACTATTGGGCATATACCCTAAAGATGCACATTCACACCCCAAATGCATTAGCTCAACTATGTTCTTAGTAGCATTATTCTTAATAGCAAGAAACTGGAAACAACTTAGATGCCCTCCAACTAAGGAATGGATTAACAAATTGTGGTATATCTACACAATGGAGTACTACTCAGCAGTAAGAAAAAAATAACATAAAATTTGCAGGCAAATGGAAAGATTTGGAGAATATCCTCCTGAGCATGGTTTCACAAACCCAATGACTAGCAAGAGATGTACTTATTAATGGATATAGTGGTATTATGCTGGTAATGTAAATATTTGTCCCGCCTATGGGTTTAACAAAAGCTGGTTGGCCAAAGGCAAACGGGAAGTGTGGGATGGGCTACCAGGCTAAGTAAACTCAGGAATATCTCAGAGCGCAGACAGATGCCAGACACAGATACTAGAGTCCCTGGAGCTGCCAGGAGATCCAGAGGAAATGCTCCTCTAAGAAGAGGTTCAGAGCCACATGGCTGAACAAGATGGGTTGTGTTCAAATGAAGGAGCTAGCAAGTTATATTTGTGGGCCCTAGGTCAGTCAGCATAAAAATAATACAAGGGTCTGTGTCTTTCTGTGGGACTGTAGGTCCAAACCATAAGTCCAGGCACAGAAAGTCTGGGCCAGAACAATTTAAAACAAATGGACTTTAAGCAAAAACATTCTTTTTTTTCTTAAAAGATGATGGGTGAATGAAGTGATTTAACACACACACACACACACACACACACACACACACACACACACACACACACACACATATACATCCCAAAACAAAACTTATGGTTTGACAGTAGAAGGGTTGCTTAGCAGAAACTTGTGGTGTCCATAATGCATCCATGGGCATTAGCTGTGAACTACTGTGCTTTCTTTAGCTATAGATGAGCCTAACCTGGTTTGAGTAGCTTTAGATCTTATTTTTTAAGTTTTCTGTATTTTAGAGAAAAGAGATTTATTGATGTATGGGTTTTTAATCTATTGTCAACATTTTGCTCTTTTATATAAAGTTTAATATTGATGTTCAAAAAACAATAAAAAATATTAGAACAGATTTTATCTTCTTAAGAGTATAAAATTACAATGAATGCTTGTACTAAAGAATTTGAAAAAAAACAATAATTCAAGTTTAAAATTAAATATGAAGTTTTGCAGTTTTAAAATGTTTTTCCTTACGTTACTGTCCTGAGAGTATCACTATTAATATGCAGGTTTCAAGCTGGAATAATACCCGAGAGCTTAGATCTCTTGCACAAACAGGAAACAAAGAGATAGCTCACTGGAAATGGGAAGGACTTCATTGATGTGATCTGACTTCAAATTTACTGTGTGTACTACATTTATTTGTAAGTTCTTTATAGTAAAGTTTAATTGTTGTACCATCCTTAGAGAAAGATGTATTCTCATTTTTGATATATTTTGAAATGAGCTATATATTTTTCTATCCAACTATTTTTTTTTATAAAAAACCTAGATTTCTATACTATTTCAGGCATACATTTCAAAACTAACTTTTTTCTCACAATTTGTCAGTGGTAGTTTCATTTCCCTTGCTCTGAGTTAGCATTTGACTTATAGCAGTGTCATTGATTTTTCTTTATTTTTTCTATTTAAAGGATGAGTTTTAATGTATTAACACAAAAAGGAGAAAAATAAGAAAAAAGAGACAGAGATGAACACAGAGAGATAGAGACAGAGATGGAGACAGAGTGCATGGCCTAGGTGACATTCTAGGACTTTTCTGTTTCCTTTAGAATTTGTATATACAGAGGACTTCTATCTCTTTTGAATTAATTCTTCCTTATATGATTAGATAAAGTCCTAATTATGTTACCTTGGAGAAATTACATTTTTCCAACAACATTCTCTGAAAAGGCCATTCTTTCCACTATCATATTTATTTTTCTAGGCATTGTCAAAAACTAGTTTTTGTGATAAAAGTTTGTTTAAATGGCAGTACCATGCTGTTGGTTCCTAAAGATTAGTAATATCATTTAAATCAGAAAGTGTAATAATTCAAATTGCTTTGGATATTTTTAGTCTAAGGGGATTGCATTAAATTATTTTTTTTTTTGTTTTACCTCTTTGGTTACATCTATTCATTAAACATTTCAGTTTTTTGTCATTACCAGTGGAACTGTTTCCTTGACTTCAATTTTGGTAAGTTCAGCATATCAGTATAAAAATACCAAAAAAGTATTGACTGTTGAATCTATAGCCTTCAACTTAACTGAATCAATTTATTAGAACTAACAAATTCAATGGAGTTGTGGGGATTTAATATAAATTGGATCATGACATCTGAAGTAGAGAAAAATTCACAGCTTCTCTTGTTCAGATATTCTTGTATTTTTAGTGTTATATTGATCAGAATCCATGATGATTGCCATTTCTCTTTGTACCAGGACTGAAGCAATAAGTTTCAGTGTTTCCTTTCTGAATATGACCAAGTCTAGCTTTCCACAAAGTAGTAAGTCAAAATGTCTCTGTCTCTCACACACATACTCATGTCAGACACACACACACACACACACACACAGGCCAACACATATTTCTCACATCAAAATGACTAATTGCATGTGTGTGTGCGTGTGTGCATGTGTGCATGTGTGTGTGCATGTATGAAGAAATTCTTTAATATAGTGATATTCATATGGGTTTTGCTTTATCCTCTCCTTAGAGTCAACATTGGTGATACGGAGTCTTAAGTAGAGTTATTGAGAAGTTGTTCATAAGTGAGAAGGAATGTTGTACAATGGGGCTGTATATCAGAAATACCCTCCACAAGAAGCATAGACTTGAGGGTATAGAAAGACAGCTATGTTGCTGTCCCAGTACTTTCCTTTAAAGAAAAAAAAAGTGACAGATATAAAAGATTGAAGTAAATATGAAGTAATGTAATAAAATATATAACTTCATAGTACACATTTCACTAGAGATGATGGTGAGTGTCATTCAAGCTCTAAAGAGAAGGAAGAGTCAAAGTAACATGTCATGGTTTAATTTATCATGTATGATTAGAATGACAGTGATGCCATCTGCAAAGATGCAGAGTTATACAGAGATGTTTACTACAGCACATGAAGGAAGGGTAAATTTAGTTGTGACAATGGGATGTGATGGAGGAGGGGAAGGCACATGGGAATATTACAATAGACCACCCTAAGCCCTCCAAAGAAAATGGTATGACACAAAAAATGGGACTAAGTATCTCATCTAACAATCATAGTCCTTGAGTGGTCTGCTATAAAGTTTTATGTGTAATTTCTTTTTTTTTCTTCTTTATTTTGTATTTAACAAAAAAACAGTTACATAAATTTAAAATGAAGAAGAATTAACAATAACTATAAAGAGGATAAGAATCATAAGCATGGCTTATCAACAGTGGTAATGCAAATAAGATTGCTACACATATATTTACTTTGTGTTCAGCTTTCCCTCTGAATTTTTTTTCCCATCCCTGTATATCCTTATTCAAGGTTCCTTCCCCCTCCCAATACATCTTGTCATTTTTCTTCTCCGCAACCCCCCATCCCCTCCCTGGGCAGGGAGCGGAGAGTCCTATGGTCCCACTGACCCAATAATGCTTGGATCAATCTCCACTCCTGGCCAAATCCAGTTTTGTTCCCCCGCTCTCAAGAGTGAGTCAGGTGTTCCTATAGTTGGAGTGGGGTTCAAAGGGTCAGTCCAGGGCGCTTCTGATCCCAGGCTGTTCAGTGGTTGTGGTTTGCCGCTTGGGCATGTTTGGTTTTTTTTTTTTTTCTTGTTTGTTTGTTTAGAGACCACTAGTGAGTGAGTACATTCCCTTCTTATCTCTCTGAGATTGTGATACCTCGCTCAGGAGGATATTCTCCAAATCCATCCATTTGCCTGCAAATTTGAGTATATCATTTTTTCTTACTGCTGAGTAGTATTCCATTGTGTAGATGTACCACAGTTTGTTAATCCATTCTTCAGTTGAGGGACATCTAGGTTGTTTCCAGGACCCTATCAAAAAATGGAGTACAGATCTAAAAAGGGAATTCTCAGCAGAGGAACTACGAATGGCTGAAAGGCACCTGAAAAATTGCTCTTCATCTTTAGCCATCAGAGAAATGCAAATCAAAACAACTTTGAGATACCATCTAACACCTGTTAGATTGGGTAAGATAAAAGGCACAGATGACAGCCTATGTTGGAGAGGATGCGGAGCAAGGGGAATACTCCTCCATTGTTGGTGGGAGTGTAAGCTTGTCCAGCCACTTTGGAATGCAATATGGAGGTTTCTCAGAAAATTGAGAATCAATCTCCCCAAGGACCCAGCAATACCACTTCTGGGTGTATACCCTAAAGAGGCACATTCACACTCCAAAGGTATTAGCTCAACTATGTTCATAGCAGCATTATTTATGTGTAATTTCTAAAAGGAATTCTGGAACTTTAAAAACAGTTGTCATACAGTGAGTTGGATAAAAACAAAAGTGTAAAAGCTATGAAATTACAAAGCATATTGAGTAGCACTAAATACTTTTTAAAAATTTTGTAGAGTATTATTAAGATAAATAACAATTTATAAAAGAATATATAAAATCAAAAAAGTGACTAATGACATAAAAGAGCTTACTTTTAATTAAGCAACCTGAAAAATAATTACTATTAAAACATGTATATTTTGTAAAACCTAGTCTTATAAAAATATGTTTTGAGTGATTTTCAAAATTAGCAGTTAAATAATGGTAGGTGTTATAAAATTGTATCAACAGGAAAATTTTCCAATTGTAAAAAACAGAGGTGATCAAATTAGTTGCATATTTTAGAAACATTTAAAAATAATGTTGACAAATTTTTAGGAAAAAATTATAAATTTAAAGATTATATTTTCTTTTAGACAATTTTCTCACATCAAAATGACTAATTACACTTGCTGGTTCACAGAAATTATAATTCTAATGAAAGTTTCCAAATACTTATGTCTTTATACATTAATTCAAATCTTGGTGAATATTAGTACATAAGTTTAATAATTGATTTTGTTGTGATTATAAATATTTAGGACTCTACAAACAAAATGCTTGCTGATTATTATGATCTGGCAAGTATTTCTTTTTCTGAAGAAGCAATTATCTATACTAAAGCAGAGTTAAATTTAATTCAGCTTTATTTAACCCATTTTTTCTGTATCTTTATATTTCTTATATGATGAAATATATGTTTATATATAATTACATATATTTCCAACACTCAGTTCTAACATACTTTTTATAAAAGAAGTCTTTGAGTTTATATCTAGCAAGCTATTGCTAGTTATCTGAAATGATATGTTATTAAAGATTTTGAGTTTGAGAAAGTGCATTTTATCTCTGTTTTACAAGCCTGAAGACAGAATACATGTGTCAGTATAAAGAATATTGTTTGACTACTAACTGATGAAGATAAGTTAGTAAACAATTGAATTAGTTAACACTTGACATATCACAGAAAAAGAATATCATATGAATATAAATGCATGAGAATGTATTTAAAAAAGAAAATTAACTTTTTCACTTCCAATATTTATACAAAGTTAAGACAAAAAAGTAAATTTAGAGTATGAAATTTTGGAAATAGTTTTATACAGCAGTGAAATTTCTACATTGTTTAACAAGTAGAGTTTGCTCTAACAAGTCTCTGAACCATTGTTCATTTTCTGACGAAGATGATAAGTGCACATATATCTATGTAGACTAGCACATATATTATGTTCTAGAAAAGATATAAGATAATGGCCTTAGCAGCTTCTCCTGTAAACACACACAAGCACACACACACACACACACACACACACACACACACACACACACAAATGAAATAATTCAGAATCCTCTTGATGGGTGAAGGAGCTACTAAATAATTTTTAAGTCATTTGCAGAGTAGAATTCTGTACAGATTTAGGTTATATTAGCTGCTTATATTTACATCACTCAAGATTAAAAGTTGAAAAAATTACAGCAAATGAACACATTATAATTTACTTTTATGTAATTTATGGTTTTGCAAAATAAAGTGAACTTATGATTGCAATTATACTACTGATTATACTTCTGGGAGATGTAAATAGGAGCAAGGAAGTGTTGTATTAGAAGTCCAAGAAAGCAGTTAGCTTTATGGGTAAGGAGGTAGGTTTGAAGAATGATATTGTGGACATTAATGGTACTCTTAATATTCTATATTCTAATCTGTATTATACATAAATACACACATTCTTTTATAAAAGCATAAGTAGGTTATGTCTGTCCTTTTAATTTTGGATATGTGTTATTGCTGTTGTGTGTGTACATGTGTGTATATATTTTACAAAGGTAGAGGATAAACTAAATTGACCTCCCCTGATGTCACTCCCCAGGATTTTAATACAGGATTGCTGATTGTCCTGGAACTCACCAAAACGTCTAGATTGCTTGACTGTGGAGATTCCTTGAACTGTCTTTGCTGCTCCACCAAGAAAATCAGAAGACTGCATACACCTGGCTTTAAAAACAGAATAAACAAAACAAAACAGAACACTTCATGGTTCCTCATGATTAAACTCAAGTCCTAGTACTGACAAGGCAATCATTTTTTGATAAAGCTATCTCCCCAGACTTTCTTTTCTTTTAAAGCAACTTTTACACACATAACACCAGAGACAAAGGTAAATAGTAATTAGGAAAGAGTTTACATACTTTTTACGGATGCAAATGAGGCACAGTTTGTAAGTGTAAGAGTGTATATGGGAGGAAGAAGGCTTTGGATAGGATTTAATTTTAGTCTGATGGTTTTCATCTCCCACTTTAAGTAACTTGTCCAATAATAATAGTGATACACAGTTCAACATGGTCAGATATCAATTAAGGCATAATGATCTTTGAATGGAGGAAAAGTAGACAGAACTAGTACTGTAACTCATCTGAAGAACTTGGCACTCCAGCCATATTGCATGGTGGAAGTTTAAATTTTTTTAAAAACCAGATTACATACAATTTATTTTACCTTCAATTTTTACTCACTGCTACTTGCATGTTTTCTTTTAAAAAATTTGAGTCAAATATAATTTTGTTATTAAACTTTCCTATTTCGACAAATGAGTCATTCCTTTGCCTTAGAGTTTTTGTTGAAGTCATGCCATTCTTCATCTTGAGGAGTGGACAACTGTTCTATTAAAGTTTTCTTTCTAGTGACAAGTCAAGAAAATAACATATCAAAATGCACAATAAAATGTATAAATATATAAATTTATGAAATATGAAGTTCTTCTGATTTAAAAAGTAAGTATATAAGAATATATGAACTATTTGAAAGTTATAATCATTTCCTCTAACACTTTACGTCATGAAGAACTTGAATGGTGTCATTTAACAAAAAGAAAATGCATTTTATTCTACCTTACTTCAGAATACTTAATAATTATATATGAATAATAAAAATTGAGAGGTTATAAATTTATATTCAACTGAAAAAGGAAATTTACCAAAAAGGATGTGAATGTTATTGTTATAAAATCTCATCCTTTTTTTTTCTAAATCTGAAATTATGTTTCCCTCAGAAGCAAGTTTTCTGCTTGGAAGATTTTCTTACTGTAATTTTTTTTCAAATGTCCTTGTATGGGCCTAAGGATTAAAGAACAGAATTTTTATGAGGACACAAGCCAATATTACAGATTATCAAAGAAGGCAGTTTAAACCAGTTTTATAATGAGGAGGATTTGAAATAAAAGAAACTTTCCTGCTTTTATAAAATAGTTTTTATTAGGAAACACCCATCTATAAACTTAATAGACTACAATGATTCTTCAGGTCATTATTAACATATTCACTATTTGCAACTTAGGCTAGCACACTCAGAGGGAAAGCTAGGCAGTTTCTACCAGTAGATTCCTTCTGCCAGTGCAGAACATGTGGTGGGAACCTTCAGCACATCTGTGTCTTCCATTTCTTTTTTCAGTGTTTGCTGGCTTGATGATAAATGTCTACTGAACCTGTCAAAGCCTCAAAAATAGCATTCAAATTTCACTCATCCTATTACCTAGAAAATCTGGCTTGACACAAATCTTGCCACATTTACTTTCCTGTAAGCCAAATAGTTCTTTTCATCTGCTATTCCCACAAGAATACCATTTATTCTCTCCTGGATATTTTAATACTTCATTAACTCCATATGTGTAATGGCCTAAATTATACAGATCTGTCAAGGACATTCACATCTTTATCAAAATTGTATCTCATCATGATGTTAAATAGAGTTCATAAAGTCCCCCCAGTGCTGAGGTCTAAGTCCAATTTCCTACTTCTTAACCCTTCTGTAAATATAGTCTTGCCTACCCCAGTTAACTAGTTAACTAATATCATCTGTCGTATGCCATATAACTTCAGAAATGTCTCTTCTCCATTTTCTAATGGTTATTTATATTAATGAGGATTAATGACAGGTTTCCACTCTAAAATAATTCATTCTGAATAAAGAAACCAGACCCAGAAATATAAACACACTATGTACACACATATAAATGGATATTAGACACACAGCAAAAGATAGCCAGCCTGCTATTCACAACTGCAGAGAAGCTAGGCAACAAGGAGAATCCTAATAGAGACATTCTTGAATGATCCTAAGAAGGGGAAATAGAAAAGATCTCCTGAGTAAGTTGAAAGCATGGAGAGGAGGTGATAAAGTGAGGTGGGAAAACAAAACGAGGGAATGGGGTGGTTGAGTTGAGGGAGGAACAAAGAGGGAGAGAGAAAAAAGAGGTATCTTGATACAGGAAGTCATTTTGGGGTTAGGGAGAATGATAGTGCTAGGAAAATTGTAATGAATCCACAAGATCACCCCAGCTCAGACTCCAAGCAATGGTGCCTGAATGGGCCTTCCCCTTTAATCAAATTGATGACCACCCTAATTGTCTTCCTAGAACCCTCATCCAGCAAGTGATAGATTCAGATGGAACAGTTTACAACTAAGTACTGGGCCAAGCTCCTGGTCCAAGAAAAAAGAAGAAGGAGGGATTATGTGAGCAAAGCAGTCAAGAATCTGATAGGAAAATCCATAGAGACAGGTATTTCGTACTTTTTACTCTCTCTCTCTGTCTCTCTCTCTTTCATGTGTTTTAATGAAAATATGATTAGTCCTCTTTATATTTGTGTTGCCATGCCTTGCTTCTTTCACCAAGATGGACTCTAGACCTCTGAATTCATACTTTCTTTCCAAATTATACTTTCTTCTTTAAGTAGCTTTTGGTCATGCTATTTTATTATAGCAAGAGAAAAGTTACTAATACAGAAATAACCAGCCAATACAATTATCTCTTTCCTATTTTAATTTTTCTATAGTACTATAGGTTTATTATTGTGGACTAAATCATGGGTTTATTTTGTCTTGTGGATTTTATTAGTGAAGCATAAGGAGAGTTGCTGGGGACAATAAATTTGATAATCAGAAAGGAGAGACAGCCCTTGAGATTAGCAAGAAAACATGCATTGTCATGCTACAGTTTCTATTTAATTTTTTGTTTAATTTGATTCCTTTTTCTCAAAAGAGCAATTGCTAAAGTTTATTGATTTATCTATAACATCATGAATGTAGCAGCTATTCTCTCTGTGTTCTTATCACTGAGTTTGGTACAAAATAGGCAAAGATCTCAGCTATTATACATTTCCAGAATTCCTGCCCTGAGGACACATAAACAACATCTCTTTCCTCCTTATCAGGTCCCAACAACAAAAACCAAAAAATTCTGTAAAAGTTCACCCTAGGGAAATCAGTGAATTTACTGGTCTTACTTACCTTGTGAGCTGAGGAACAATCTACAAGAGTTGGATCCCCAAAGCAATCTTGTATCCTGAACCAGGATGGAAAGTTACTGATGTTTCAGTAAAGAATGAAAATGGGAGACTAGTGCAGATGTTCACAGAAATGGCAGGAAACTCATGTGAGAATCCAAGGCTAACCCATGAACCTTTCTTCTCAGAAAGAATATAAAAATTTGCATACCTACTCAATATTGTCTCTTAAAAGCATACAAAGCTGATCTGATGATAGTGGCTATTTTGGTTAAAGAAGTACTATATACAACATTGCTTTATTCTAATGTTCAATTTAATGAATATATTTTCAAATGATAAAAGAATAACCCTTTATTTACAAAGTTCTATATGTCTTTCAAACTATTATTTGCCTCTTAAAATTACTGATTTTTTTCATTTTCCTATTTTTTTCATTTAGAATATTTTCTTTTTTCCTTCTTTATTTTGTATTTATCAAAAAAATAGTAAAATGAATTTAAAATGAGGAAAAGTTAACAATGACTATAAGGAGGATAAGAATCATAAGCACGGCTTATCAAGGGTGGTAATGCGAATAAGATTGCTACACATACATTTACTTTGTGTTCAGCTTTCCCTCTGAATTCTTTTTTTTTTCCATCCCTGTATATCATTATTCAAGGTCCCTTCCCCCTCCCACAACATCTGGTCATTTTTCTTCTCTGCAACTCCCCATCCCCTCCCTGGGCAGGGAGCAGACAGTCCTATGGTCCCACTGACCCAATAATGCTTGGATCAGTCTCCACTCCTGGCCAAATCCAGTTTTGTCCACCCTCCCTCAAGAGTGAGTCAGGTGTTCCTATAGTTGGAGTGGGGTTCGAAGGGTCAGTCCAGGGTGTTTCTGATCCCAAGCTGTTCAGTGGTTGTGGTTTGCCGCTTGGGCATGTTTGGCTTTTTTTCTTGTTTGTTTGTTTAGAGACCACTAATGAGTGAGTACATCCCCTGCTTATCTCTCTGAGTTTGTGATACCTCGCTCAGGAGGATATTCTCCAAATCCATCCATTTGCCTGCGAATTTTAGGATATCATTTTTTATTACTGCTGAGTAGCATTCCATTGTGTAGATGTACCACAGTTTGTTAATCCATTCTTCAGTTGAGGGACATCTAGGTTGTTTCCAGGTTCTTGCTATTACAAATAATGCTGCTGTGAACATAGTTGAGCTAATCCTTTTGGAGTGTGAATGTGCCTCTTTAGGGTATACACCCAGAAGTGGTATTGCTGGGTCCTTGGGGAGATTGATTCTCAG
>PVIH01007762.1:0-97521 GCA_004025045.1 Sigmodon hispidus
GAGAAAAAAACACCCTGTTGTTGACCTCTGTCCTACACACACACACACACACACACACACACACACACACACACACACACAATATATTATACATATGCAAAAAAAGATTAATATTTGTCATGGCAGATTGTTGTGTTATGATTAAACATTTGAGTCAGTGTTTTTCAAGAAGTCTAAGAAGTATGTTAAGCTTCATATTGCTTATGATTTTCTACTCTATTATAAACAGAAAATTAAAAGATAGTAAAGTCTAAAAGATTGTATAGAAGAAAGAACTCTAGCACTATAGTTGAGTATTCTCTGTGTTAATAAGAATTGAGGAAATTTATGTTTATATGAACTTTAAGTGTTTATAACCTACTAGTCTATCAGTGAGAGGAAGTATGTTTTTTACTTCTAGTAATCAAGCAAGAACCCATTCCCACTTGATTTTGTTCTTAAATGCTTTGTGAGTATAAAGTGAAAAATTGTAGTAGATTACATTTTGTCTTCTTTATATAAATACTCATATTAGCCAGGGGGCATTTTAGGAGAACATGGAGGGCTAGAGAGAGGCAGACAGCACGGCTGTGAAGATGCCCAATGCTCTCACTGAGGACTGAGGTTTGATTCCCGTCACACACTTCAGGTAGCTTAGCTTACAACTGCCTACAGCTCCAAGTCCCAGAAGGTCTAGAAAGGTCTTCTAGTCTCTCTAGAAGCTAACACACACAAATAATTTTTTGTTTAAAATAAAGAATGAAAATAGGTCAGTGGATGTGGCTCAGAGGTTCAATGCTTACCTAGTATGTATGAACCTCTGGATTGGACCCGCTGTGCTAGATTTTTTTTTTTGTGGGGGGGGGAATGTTTTGTTTCTTGAGACAGAGTTTCCCTATGTATCTCTGGCTGTCCTAGAACTCCCTTTGTAGACCATATTGGCCTCAAACTCAGACATCCAACTACTGGGATTAAAGGGTGTGTCACCATGGCCCAGCGTGCTTGTGTGTGTGTGTGTGTGTTTCTTTAAAATTAATAATTACATTTTTGTATAGGAACTTTATGTCATATAAGCAGTTAGAACTTCAGCAGTTGATGTCTGAAACACAGAAGAGGCAAGTGAACTCTCTGGGTGTCTCACTTTTCCTTCTGCCTTTTCCTATCTGTAAGATCTCTGGAAGATTATATTTACAGTTTTGTAGCCACTTGACAGTGGCAAAGAAATGGATTGTGCTCCCCATTCTCTCTTTACCGGCTATCATTGGTATTGATTCATCTTTCTGTTTTCTTTATAGATATAACCAAGAACTCAAAGCTAAAGAATCCAGTAAGAGTTCCTGATCACCTGAACAATCCAGATGTGGACAGAAACATTGGAACCTAGTTAACTTAATTATTGATAAGGTGATGCTAAATGTTCTGATAACATTTGAAAAGAATGAAAAAGAAATCTAATTAATAGCTAGCACTTGGCTCCACAAAAAAATAAAGCAAACTTTTAATAACAGTCTCTTTACATGTGACTCAAGGAACTTCCTGTGAACAGCACTAACATTGTTTTCTACCACTTGCCCATAATAAATCTTACTTGATCATACTTAGCCTAGCTTCATCTTTTAGTTTAACCAAAATTTTAAGAGAAACACATTTAAGCAAACAGAGACATGATCAAAGGGCTTAATGGTCAGCTTAGTGCAGGATGGTAGAGGAGCTTCGAGTGGAAGGGAGTATTGCTCAGAAGGGTGAGAGGTGGCTAATAGAGCTTTTAAAACATTCTAACTTGAAGTATTTGGATTTTTTTAATTTAATGAAATATTTCACAGCTAAGGATTTTTAAATAGGATTGTTATAATGATGAGAGAATCTTATTTTTTGCCATTTGTCTTCTTTTAAGAGAGGAACTTACTATACAGCCTAAGCTAGCTTCAAACTCCCCTCTCCTGCCTCAGTCTGTCAAGTCTGGAAACTTACAGAAATGGGCTATCTCATCATTGAAATAATGGTAACACATGAAACTTACAGAAATGGGCTATCTCATCATTGAAATAATGGTAACACAGAGCTTGGTTCGTAAAGAGTTAAATTTTTAATTATCTCAGTAACTGATAAAATACAGCACAAAGGGCTGAATTTATATCTTAGTTCTTTGATTTATAAGCTGCAGCTTTGGGTAAATTAAATGTTCCAGAGGACCTGGGTTCGATTCCCAGCACCCACATGGCAGCTAACAACTGTCTGTAGTTCCAGTTCCAGGCAAACACCAACGCAAATAAATAAATAAATAATAAATAAAGATTACTTGCAATCTAACTATGTTTTATGTATTTCTTGTACCATGTCCTCAGGGTCTAGGAGACTCTGGGAATAGATTTCTTCATATTAGGAAATAATTATTCTATTTTATTTTGCCTTAAATTTGAAGTACCGAACTAAAAGTATTAGTAAAAACCAGTTTCACTAGCACTATAATCAGATGAGTTAGCAAAGCAAGTTATTTCAATATTTGAAGAAATGAGACACTTTTTTAGTGGGTTGAATACAGGACTTGTACATGCTAAACTCATACTCTAAAACTGAGCTATGCCCCAACCAAAGAGCCTTTAAAATTATGTAAAAAGGCTAGGGAAGTAGGTCAGCAGTTACAAGCTCTTGCAGAGGACCTAGGTTTAGTTCCTAGCATCCTCATTGCCACTCACAGCCTCTGTAACTTCAGTTCCAGAAGATCCATATTCTTCCAACCTCTTCAGACACTGCACACTCTTAGTAACATACATATGTGCAGGCAAAACACTTGTCCCTTTATTATAATCTGCCTTTGAGGAGACAACTAGAGAATTTGATGTGGGAAAAAGAACTTCTGAATGGTTTTATAATTACTACTTTACATAAGACATATTAAATTCATCTACTTGCCACATGTGTATGTGTTTTTCCAACAGTAAGAATTTAGGAAAAACATGAAGTTTATGCCATAGACTAGAAAAAAATTAGTAAAATGTATATGTTAGCCAGAAACAGAGCCACAGAGCTGTAATCCCAGCATTGGGAGATTGAGATGGGAGGATCATATGCTTCTTGAATACCTTGTAAGTTTGAAGCCTGCCTGAAAGAAATAGTGATTCTTATAAAAAGTCTCTTAAGCTTTTTCTTTCACTCACATAAATGAATAATGTTCTTGTTGGTTCACGAATTTTATTGAAGCTGGAAGTGAGTGATGTACACTAGTAATCACAACACCAGGGAGGCTGAGGCAGGAGAATCTTGACTCCTAGACCAGCACAAACAGTATATAGCAAGATTGTGCCTGAGGGGTGTATATGGTAGTACATATCCGTAATTCAAGCATTTGGAGATGAATGGAGGCAGGAAGGCTGGGAATCCAATGTTCATCTCAGATACATGCAACAATGTCTCAGAAAACAAAACTATAGTGATTTACAACTGCTCTCAAAAACTTGAGGGTTTCTTTTCTTTTTTTAAAAAAAAAAAAAAAAAAAAAAAAAAAAAACTTTATTTTATTTATTTATTTGTCTTGGTGTTTGCCTGGAACTGGAACTACACCCGGGTCCTCTGGAAGAGCAGAGGGTGCTCTTAACCGCTGAGCCATCTCTCCAGCCCTGAGGGTTTATTTTCTACAAGTCTATCATGGTAAATGCTGAACTCTATAAGAGTAACTTTCACTGTGGCACAAGTCAGTATAGTTGAGTTCTATGTCAAGCTTTTTTATTGACAGCTTCATAGTAAATTTTCTCAGTGCCACCTCTGATAGGGCTTAGGTCTCAATTCAGTTCTACCATATTGACTGAAATCAATGTGGTTATTTTAAAGATTTATTAAAATAACATTTCAGTTGCCAGGCAGTGGTGGTACACCACTTTGATCCCAGCACTTAGAAAACAAAGGCAGGCAAATCTCTGAATTCAAGGCCAGCCTGGTCTGCAGAGTGAGTTCTAGGACAGCCAGGGTGTTACACAGAGAAACCCTGTCTTGAAAACACAAAACAACAACAAATGAAATAACATTTTAGCATAGTGTCTGGCTGGTGCTGTGTACTAAATAAATGTAAGAAAGTTCAGAAAATGCTGTTCTACTGGAGATAGATCCAAGAGTCCCTTTTTTAGACTCAAGAATTTTTTAATATACCTTTAAATTTTTCTATGGCTTAGCATCCATCTCAAGGAAACACTGAGATGAATGAAGCACAGTAATATTTTTGCTTTTCCATAGTAAGCAGATTTTTCTTTTGTAGTTGCTAAAAATGATAGTTAAAGGTTAAATGTTAACAAAGATTGACCTCAAAACTCAGAATCTTCTCTTTAAAGCAAAAGTCATTAAAAAAAAAAAAAAGCTCTGACATTGTCTGTTTAGTTGGATTCACACTGAGAGTGAGTTCTGTAACATAAGCATAACTAGCCCCCTCCCCTTAAAATGTGTTTTTACATTTTGAAACACAGTAAATTTAATTACTGGAATGGACTTTGAGACTATTCACATACATTTTCAATTAGATTTTTGTTTATTTGCTTAAATATGTGCCGCTGTCGTAGTTAGGGTTTCTATTGCTGTGATGAAACACTATGACCAAAAGCAAAGTTGGAGAAGAAAGTGTTTGGGTTATACTTTCACATCATAGTCTATCACTGAAGAAAGTCAGGACAGCTACTCAAACAGAACAGGACCCTGGAGGCAGGAGCTGATGCAGAGGCCATGGAGAAGTGTTTCTTACTGGTTTGCTTCCATGGTTTGTTCAGCCTGATTTCTTGTAGAACTCAGGACCACTTGTCCAAAAGTGGCCCCACCCACAATGGGCTTAGCCCACCCACATCAGTCACTAAGAAAATGCCTTACAGGCTAGCCTATAGCCCCATTTTATAGAGACATTTTTTCTCAATTGAGGCTCCTGCCTCTCTGATGACTCCAGCTTGTGTCAGGTTGACATAAACTTACCAGGACAGCACCTTTAAAGCAATGTACCAGTGTCCCATTAGACTAAGAAAACTTAAGTCCCTATAGGGCCTCAGTAGATTTTGGGTGATCTTGGAGTAATTTAGAAGTACACACTTTATCTCACAAGTAGGAAATTCATTATAACTCGTCATAGCCCTGGTACAAACTTCAGTCACTACAGTAGTGCTCCTTGGTTTATTCTAAGACCCGCCCACCCCAGTAGAGTCTTGAAACCATAGATAGTACCAGATGCTGAGCACACTGTGTGTATATGTCTATGACAAAGGAAGAAATTAATGACAGCAATAATAAATGGACAATTGTGGCAAAATGCTGACTCATCAGTCATGTCAGTCATACAGAATGAATTTACTGGACAGAAAGATGATTAATGTCCCAGAAAGCACACTGAGATTTCATTACGCTACTAAGCACTGTAATTTTCCACTCACATCTTTAGAACAAAGTTGGTCACTGATAACAAAGTTTGCATAACAAAAACAAGGATATGGTGAAACTACTATTAACTAAAATTGGGTGCTTGCTTGCTTGCTTAAGAGATTTTTCTTTTGATGATAGTCAACTATTAGCTGTGACCTAATTCAGTCACCCTCCACATGGTTAAAGAAAGAGTTGCGTAAACTATGGGGTTATTTCAGTCTCTCCAACTGCTTCACAGGTCAAGACAAGAACCTCAATTTGAGCCAGTCTTGGAAGAGCAGTAGGCCACTCATAGTGGTGGGGGAGGGGAAGGTGACACCAACCAATCAGAAGCATAGTCAGTGCACGTGAAACAATGCACTTCTGATGAGGGTGTGGCCTGGAAAACGGCTTTTTGACAAAACTGTCATTTGATGGGTCAGGTATGGACAGACATGGCACTTCTGCTGTCTTTAAAATAATGTCACCAGACCCCTTTTCTGTTCTCTGCATTCCTGAAAGATCTAGTCCCTAATCTAAGCTCAAGCTTTTCCTCAGCCTTGGAGAACAGAGGTATGTGGGAATAGCAGGGCCAGAGGTAAACCATCCAGTATCACAGCTAACTGACAGCAGAGAAGAATGGTAGTCAAGTTCAATGTTTATATTGCTGCTGGCCTTTTAGTTAAAAAATTTGCAGGCTTAAATGTGACCCCATCGTATTTGTCTCGGGTGTTCTATGTTTCTAGCTTGCCTTTTATTTGCTTCCCATTCTTTTTTTTTTTTTTTTTTTTAGTAAAGTAGTGAGTGCCTACATGTGAAAGTGCTAGAAAGATGCTGTGGAAAAATAGACTATACTGTGATCTCTAAAAAGGGGTTTACAGTTCAGGGAAGACAATATGAACAGGCCAAGAGAATACTGACCTAGAAGTTTATAAAGCACTAAAACCATTAAAAGCTGAGAAGAGAAGTTGCCAAATAGAGTGGTCAAGCAAGCTTTTGTGACATCATTCCTTTCCATCTATTTCCCTACTGTTCTCTGTTTAAAGACTACATTGTTGATAAAGAGTTGAGCATAACCTGAAAAAAACAGTAGAAAATTATACAAGAGATGATTAGGAAAATAATGGGTGTAATGATCTTCATGTGTTGGTACTGCTAAGTTTTCCTAAAACAGTGAAGGATACACTAATTTATACAGAAAATGTGTGTGGTGCCTTTGTATCCTAACTGACTGGCAACCCTAATGCCAGTGTTTGGGAGGAAGAGGCAGGTAGACCTCTGAGTTCAAGGCCAGTATTGTCTACACAGTGAGTTCCCAGGCAACCAGTAAAGTCCATAAATTGTTACTACAGTGTGATTGTGCCTGTGGAGACTGAATAGCTCAGCCACTATCATTTACTTAAAGTTGCAGAATTTACAGCAGAAAGATTCTTCTAAAATGGAAAGTTTCGATTTTATTCTTAGGAAAATTCATAAGAAAAACTTCCAGGTATTTATTTTCATTGTCCTTGCCTTTTAAGCTTTCCATATGTGTTGGTGCTCTCCTGTGATCCCTAGCATTTGGGAAGAACAGGATAAGGAGATCAAGGGCAGCCTAAACTACAGATGAAATCTGAGACTGGCTTGGGCTACCTAAGTCCACTGTGGCTATCTCAGATACACAATAATAATTCTGGTTTCATTTTTACTTTCATCTTTTTAATCTCAAAATGTATCTGCTTTCCTTGCTTATTAATCATGAGAAAACTATCAAGTCCTCAAATCACATTATTTAAAACAACAGAATCTTAGCATGCTAGTGGGGAGGTGGGGATGTTTGTTGGTATGATGTATGTGGGGGGGTAATATTGTTTGTTGATGTGGGTATATGTGGGAGGTAATATTGCTTCTTGGTGTTGATGGATGTGGGGAATGTGGGCTTGTTGGAGTGAATGTATATGGGGAGATGTGTGCTTGTTGGGGTGGATGTATGTGAGTGGGTAACATGTGCTTGTTGGTATAAATGTAGTATATGGGGGGGTGATGTATGCTTGCTGGCGTGGATATATATGTGTGGAGACCAGAGGTTGACACCAGATAGCCTTTCTTGATCACTCTCAGTCTTTATTGTCAGGGTAGGATCTCTCATGAAGATGATTGATTTGGCAGATAGGCCAGTGGGCTTGAGGAAGTGCCACATCCCCACTTCAGGTCCCTATGTTTGTGCCATCTCCACAGCACTTTAGTTTATGTTTCTAGTAAATAAAAAAATTAAGTGCAGTTGAATATGGTCAAAATACATTTTTGTGTGGCTGGAGAGATGGCTCAGTGGTTATGCATGCCTGCTACTCTTCTGGATGACCGGCATTCAGTTTTCAGCTGCCTGCAACTCCAGCTCCAGAGAATCTCACACACTCTTCTGGCCTCCATGGTAACACATGAGGCATATAAACAGACACACACACATATAAATTTAAATTTTAAAAAACTTTTTAAAATACATTGTATTAAATCCTCTAAGACTTAAAAATGTATTTTGAAAGAGTATTATGTAGCCTGAAGTATTAGTATAAGCCTTTAATACCAGCACAGAAGCAGGAGGCTTTCTGTGAGTTCAAGGTCAGCCTGGTCTATACAGTGAGTTTCAGAACTACATAAAGAGACTCTATCTCAAAAATTTAAAAAAACACCAAAGAGTATATTAAGTGCCTTTTCACAGGCAGATAGTCATCCAATACTTCTAAAACTTGCTAGATGTAAAATTTATCCTTATATTGTTTGTATTTGCTTCCCCATGATTGCCAGTCACTGGACCTAATTGGTCCTTCTGGAAGAACAAAAAATAAATCTAATGCACTTCCTATGCAGTAATGAAACTTACACAAAAGGATCTATAATGTGCATTTGAGAATATGAGCAAAGTTCGAGGGTTCATATCAATGTTCAGAGCATACTAAAACTAAGCAAATCATTCCTAGTATAAAATTAAATTTTAATTTATAGGTCATCCTATCTATTTCTAATTTTTTTATTTGTTTATATGTACATGTCTTTGTGAGTATATGCACATGTGTTTGAGTTCATTTCTGTGTAAGAGCAGAAGCCAGAAAGGAACATCATATATCCCCTATCACTCTGCCTAGAATTGAGGGTGGATGGTTTCCCGAACTTGTGATTCATGTTTTCTGAGCTAGCCTGGAAGCTAGCAAATCTCAGCAATCCTCCTGTCTCCTCCCACTCAGATCTGGAGTTGCAGGTATGTTCTGGACTCCTGGATTACATAGGTTCTGGGATCTGAACACTGGTCCTCATGATTCCTCAGCAAGTGTTCTTAACTGCTGAGCCATCTCTCCATTCCTTTTCTATATGTTTATTTTCTAAATCAGCAGTTTTGCAAGCTGTAGCCAGTGAGAACAAAGTTGAGATAGTTTGCTAGTCAGGAAAGAATGACATCAGTCTGAGTGCTGCTCGCCTTATCTCAATTTTCCCCCATCCTACATCTCTGGAACCTATCAGACCATCCAGGCCTAGAACAACCATGCTGTTTAAAACCACAGATCTCTCCACTGGAGAAAACATATGAGAATATTCCTTTTTCTCCTCATGGCTCCCATAATCTTCAGTCTTGCTTTAAGCACAACTAATCAAGACATCAAAAAAAAAGCAGAGAGGGTTTTTGTTGACTGCAGGAGCACACATTACATTGTTTAGGGACCCACATTTCCTAATTACTCTGCTACTTTTACATTTAAGTGGAAATATTTGAAAACAGTTACCTTTTTAATCCTTATGTTATCTCCTAACCATGTTTCTTAACTCTATTACTCTTCATATTCAATAGTAAACAAACCACAATAAGTAAGTGAAATAAACCCTTCTTCTAGGTCAGATTTGAGTATCTCATATATACCTGAATACCTCATCTAGATGGCCAATAATTAGGAAAAGGTGCTCAGTCTCATCAATACCATCAGAGAAACACAAAGCCTACCAAGATCATAGACCTTTAAAAATCACAATAACAGAGCTTAGAGATGGCTCAACACATAATGCTCACTGCATAATCATAAGGACCTGAGTTCAAATCCCAAGCACCCACATCTAGCTCTTGCTGTTCTCACAGAGGACTTGAGTTTGGTTCCTAGCACCAATATTAGGTGATTCACAATAACCTGTACCTAGCTTCAGGGAGGATCTGAGACCTCAGGCGTTCACAGA
This sequence comes from Sigmodon hispidus, assembly GCA_004025045.1. NCBI lineage: Eukaryota > Metazoa > Chordata > Mammalia > Rodentia > Cricetidae > Sigmodon > Sigmodon hispidus. The sequence goes on from PVIH01007762.1 coordinate 9,544, forward strand.
CACCTGCAAATAAACATACATAGCTGAAAATAACAAATCTCTTTTTATAAATTCAAGTCTTACAGATGCTGCTCTCTCCTGTAGTCACTCTGGCAGCCATGGTCAACCTCACCATGTTCTTCAACACCATGATGGCAAGCCCTTAAGCCACATCACCTAGCCATTTGCAAACAACAATCCAAAGTCAGCAGAAAACTTTTGTGCTCTGGGCTTCAGATAAAATTTGGTTATAAGAGTTTCTCTTTTCATAAAATTGTTCCAGAATTCATGTGTGTAGAGGTGTCACATTACATACCATAATGGCACTGGTAGCAAGTGGGAAGAAATTTGAGAAACTTTATCCTGAAGTGTCTTGGTATCTTGACTATGGCAAATGTTGGACCAAACACAGAGTTCCCAGTTCTTTTATTCTCATTGTCAAAATGAAGTGGTTAGATGGCAGGTATGTAGTCTTTGGGAAGCAAATGAGCATCACAGAAGCCATGGAGACCTTTGGATCCAAGATCACCAGGAAGACCACATTGTTGACTGTGTACAGCTCTAGTAATGCCTCTGACCTGCACACCTTTCCCAGCAGACTGTGCCTTCTATCATTCAGGAACATGCCTTCCCCACATCTGCTTCCAGTACCCCAGGATCTGAGCTCTCACTGCACATCTTTGAGTTCCATGTTTTCTTCATTCTCCTCCAAGTCGATCTAGATTTCAGAGTTCAGTTCATGATTAAGAACAAAAAGGAAATAAGAGCTGTTGCCATAAAAGTTCAATGTATGTACACCCCAGAAATTTTAATCATAAGTGTGTGCCTAAAAAGTATGCATACATAGGTTCACCAAACAGCATGTACAAGAGTGTTCTTAGAAGTCAGGTGCAGTGATGCAGCTCTTTAATCCCATAACTTAGTAAACTAAGGAGGACTGTGAGTTCAAGACCAGCCTGGACTACATAGTCCTCTCAAAAGAAATATTATATATAATTTTTAAAAGTGAAAAACTCATTTATCAGTTGTAAAATGGGTAATTTGAGGTATAATCGGATGGTAGAACGCTAAAGCACTAAACAAATACTGATATACACTCAGTGAGATAGATTAATGCTACAAATGAGAAGAAAAGCCAGAGACATCTTGTACATAAAGTTGAAAAGCTGGTAAAGGTGATTTATGGTGTCACCAATCAGAAACAGGAGAAGGCGGCAATCAGAGGTTGGCATAAGAAGGAGCCACTGTGGTGGAAACAAAACCCAGGAGGAGGATCAAGAGTTCAAGGCCAGCCTATGTTATATAGTGAGATCTCACCTCAAAAGCAAATGAACAAACAAACAGAAGATGGTGTTTCAGAGTCTTGGAGAATTCAGGCCTCTTTCTTGTCCTGACTGGGTTTGCTCACTTGTTATACAAACTGTACTCTTATGATCTGTTTAATTTTTGCATTTATGCTTCAATAAAATATTTCATTCTGCATTTATTTATTTATCTATTGTGTATGCTTACAAGAGAAAGAGAGCATGCATGTCTGCATGCCATGCCTCCTGTAGAAGGCAGAAGACAACTTGATGAAGTCAGTTTTTTCTCCACCATGTGGACCCTGGAGATAGAACTCAGACCATCGTGCTTGTGTGGGGTCTAACTTATAAGACTCTGGCTCAAAATGGAGATGAGTGAGTTTTTGAGGATGACATATCATGAGAGGTTGTACTCTTACCTCCACATGTATCTGTCTGTGCATACATGTTCTATACATTAATTTTTAAAACTTTTAAATTTTTAATTTTTTTAAGTTCAAGGTCAGAGCTGGAGAGATGGCTCAGTGGTTAAGAGCATTTGCTGCTCAACCATGAGGGCTGGAGTTCAAATCCTAGCTCCCACCTTGGGCAGCTCACAACTGCCTATAATTCCAGCTCCAAGGAATCAGATGACCTCTTCTGTCATTTGCGGGTACCATACACATGTGCAAACACTCTCTCTCTCTCTCTCTCTCTCTCTCTCTCTCTCTCTCTCTCTCTCTCTCTCACACACACACACACACACACACAAACACACACACACACACACACACACACACACTCATGGACACATGCACACACACAGAATAAAATCTCTTTGAAAAGTGCCAAGGCCATCTTCAGCTACATGATGAATTTGCAGCCAGCCTATGGTACATGAGAACCTGTCAAAAGAATTTTTTTAAGGTTCTCAAGGGCCTGGAGAGATGGTTCAGCAGTTAACAGTGCTTGATATTCTTGCAGAGGACCTAAGTGGGTTCAATTTCCAGCACTCACATGACAACTCACAACTCTCATTAGCTACAGTCCAATAGATTCAATACCCTTTTCTGGCCTCTGTGTACATGAAGGAGCAGGCATGTGATATTCAGACATGCACACAGGCAAAAAAGTCATGAAACAAAAAAATCTTTAAGGGAGCAGTGAGCAAGCAGCTCTCCATTTTCAAATTCTAGCTCTGTAGTATCAATCATGTGAGGAAAACATATTGTGGAAGATTAGCCGTAAAGAGTATAACAGTAATGAGAGAATTTGTGCTATGAGTCTTAATCAGGACTGATGTTGCCCAAGATACATTATCAAGAGAAAGTCATTAAGGAAACCATCATATAATTTCATAAAAGATACCCATCCCCAAAATGAACAATTCTCAACTTAGAAATAAGAGAAAAATGAACAAACACCACCAGTTTTTTAAACGAATTAAAGAAGGCAACATAGAATCTGAAAGAGAACCAGACAGAAATCAAGGAGGAAGTGAGAAGCTAAAGATGAGATGGAAACATTCGCTGACAGCCGCAGTAACATTAGATGAAGCAGAAGAAAAAGTAACTGAGCTTGAAGATAAATCTTTGGAACTGTTAGCGTTAGAAAGAATTAGAGAAAGCATGAAGAAAAAAATGCAAGGGCTTTGGTATACCCTTAAAAACAAAACCATTGAGATCACTGGCACACCTGAGGAAGAAGAGCTATGGGCTGGAGGCATAGAAACCTCTTCAGTACAATAACAGTAGAAAACTCCCCAAAACTTGGGAATGACATGTACATCCAAGAACAAGAAGCATTCGTGCACTTTTAAGACACATGATAGATTCGCCATGACTTTTTATACTTGGATTGTAAAAAAGTATAGGACAAAAGAATATTGACTGAAAGAGAGAAATATCAAGTACCATTTAAAGGTAAATACGTTAGCACTTCTAGTCTGTATGTAGTTCTAGAGATCAAATCCAAGGCTTTGAGCTATGTTCTCAGTCCTGATAAGATATCTTAAGGCTGGAGGGTTAGTTTCATAATAAACTGAGGCCTACATGAGACCCTCCTAAAAGATATTTTTTAAAGCTCTCAAGGCACCAGACAGATGGCTTAGCAGTTAAGAGCATGTGTTTCTCTTTCAAAGAAGTGGGATTTGATTCTCAGTACCCACATGACAACCCATAACCATCCGTAACTCTGGTACCAGGGGATCTGCTACCTTCTTCTGACCTCCATGGGCACCAGTCATGCATGTGGTGCATATACATAAGTGCAGGCAAAACACTCATACACATGATAAAATAAATACTTAACAAGGAAAAAGGAAGTTAGCAGGCTAGCGAGATGGCTTATAAGGTAAAGGCTTTTATCACCAAGACTGATGATATGAGTTCTATCCCTAGAACTAACATGTCTAGTCCCAGGGGATTGACTCCTGAAAATCATCCTCTGACCTCCACATTCTTGCCATATTGATTATGTATGCATTTATACTGGCTTTTTCAACAAATGTATCTTTTTTTAAAAAAGGAAAGAAAAGGGATTTAGGATGTTCTCAATGTAGTTTTCTGGCCCATTTTTTTATTCTTTGCTATTTGAGGTTATGAATATATTTGTCATTTCTTAGATTTGTGGATGCACATTGTCTGAGCTGACTAGTTAACTGAATGTATTTAAAAGAGTGGATACTTGATCTCCTTTTTATTTATTTTTTTATTAGCAGTATTTGTTAAGGTTGGATTTGTTGTTTGCTTACTTGTTTGTTTTTGAGGCATGGTCTCAATGTAGTTAATTTTTTTTTCTTGAACTTCTGATCCTCCTGTCTGTCTCCCAAGATTCTAGCAGAGGAGTGCAGCAACTCTTATGCCCTTGACTGAGGACTGAGTGTCCTGTTCCATCAACTTAACCTTGAGCTTTGGAAGGAACTTCAGTGGAGCAGAGAGGGAGAAAAAGACACGGCCTAGCCAATCAGATCAGCCAAAGCAATCGTAGTATTCAACTCATGTCACAGGAAGGTCATTTTTACGTCCCCTGAACCTCCATTTTCCCAAACTCCAAAAGACAGTCCTGAACTATAGGGGGATTTCTAGTGTCTAGATAGAACTTGGGAAGCCTGTTTCCCACTACCAAAGAAACCATTGCCTGATCACTGACAGAAGGACAAATAGTTGTCTGTGGTGCTTATTATCATAACAAAGTGAAGCCAGCCTCCACACTCCCTCTGTATCACAAATACCAGTTACATATTTCAGAGCCCTTCACACCCTTCCCCAGTTCTAAACTCCCTCCAGCTCACAGGCTTCCCTTCCCCAGTTACTAATCCTGCAATTTTCAGTTCTCTCTCTCTCTCTCTCTCTCTCTCTCTCTCTCTCTCTCTCTCTCTCTCTCTCTCTCTCTTTCTCTCTCTCATCTGCTGGCTATGTTTATCTGGCTGTTCTTTCTTCATATCTACAATAATAACCTTCCCCTAACCATATCACAGAGAAGTCACATCTCGGTTTATATACCCTGAAGCCTTCTTAGTTCTAGCATCTTCTCTAAGTGTTCTATTTGTTATTTATTTATTTATTTATTTATTTGTTTGTTTGTTTGTTTGTTTGTTTGTTTATAATTTTAATGTAAGGAACTGAACTCATTTCACCTGAATGCTGAACTCACTTTTTTGCCTCTGAACCATACCTTCAATTCCCAGTTTTTGTTTTTATTTTTTAAGCATTTCCAGTATCTAACATGGAAATATTCATTTTAGAGGTCTTTATACATTTTAAAATTTGTTTGTTAAATAGGTTAATGTTCCTCTCACTTCTTAAAAAAATATTTTAAAAAACATGTGATTGCTCTACTTTTCTGCTAGAGCAATTTCTGGTTGAAATTACCAGCTAGTTCCTTCCTGCTCACCAGGAACAAATCCAAAAATAGAAGTTGTATTTCCTCTTCTGTCCTGTGCCACTGATTCCAGGAACGAGGTTGCCCTGGAGACCCTGAGAGGCCTGCACTGCTCAGACCAGAGAGAGAATTTAGTTTTCCTCTTATTTCTGTCTTTTTGTTTTGTTTGGCTATGTTCTGTTTTTCTTTGGGCTTGTAACTTTTTGTGTTGTTGTTTGTTTTTCTTTAATTGAAAATAAATTACACACACACTATATATATATATATATATATATATATATATATATATATGACTATGGTTTCCCCTCCCACTTCCTCCCCACACCTGCCTCCCCTCCTATCCAGATCCACCTTTCTGTCACTCCTTCCTTAGAAAAAAAAATTGACATCTAAAACAAACTGGAAAAGATCTAAATAAACAGAAGGAAAAGAGCCCAAGATAAGGCACAGAAGTAAATGTAGATGAGGAGACACATTCAGAAAAACCATAAAAACACAAAACCAGCAGCCATAATAGATATGCAACTCCTATAGGGTAAATGTGTGTGTGTGTGTGTGTGTGTGTGTGTGTGTAAGGTGAATATGTAAAAGAGTGTATATTTATATATTATTTATATAATAAAATATAATAGCTGGGTGGTAGTTGCACATACCTTTAATCCCAGCAGAGGCAGGTGGATCTCTGAGTATCAGGCCAGTGTGGTCCATAGAGCACATTCCAGGACAGCCATAGTTACGAAGAGAAGCCCTATCTTGAAAAATCAAATTAAAAAAAAAAAAGAATAAAAAAAGTAAAAATAAAAATAAGAAATTTAAGCTTTAAAAAATTAAAACAAAAGAAATAAACAAAAAACCTGACTTGATATTATGAGACAAATTAACCTCTATTTATTTTTTATTTTATGTGAATTGGTGTTTTGCCTGCATGTATAACTGTGTAAGGGTGTCAGATCTTGGAATTACAGACAGTTGTTAGTTGCCGTGTGGATGCTGGGAATCGAACTCAGGTCCTCCAGAAGAACAGTCAGTGCTCTTAACCGCTGAGCCATCTCTCCAGCCTGACAAGTAACCTCTAAAGATTCCTTTGATTTCATTTTCTGCTGGCCATCTACTACTCAGCATTTGGACTAACCTACTATTTCCCTGATAGCTATATAAATGTGTACTCCTACCTATTTCATAAACTCTAATTAGCATATAATGGAAACCAAGAGCCAGATATTAGGGGAAAAAAGCTGGAATATCAGAGAGGGGAAACAGACCACAGTCAGTTCTCACCTTCTCAGGCCAAACACGGTAAGTGCTACATTCAAGGGTCCTTAACCTGACTGGTTGCTCCTATAGAATAAATGAATCTGCCTCCTCCTGCCTTAAATATCTTCCCCACCCAACTGTTTCACTTTCTGGTTGAAATCTGTATCATAATCCTAGAGTTGGGATTAAAGATGTGAGCTACTGCTGCTTGGCTGTTAGGCCTTGAACTCACAGAAATATAGAAAAATCTGTCTCCTGTGTGATGGGATTAAAGGTGTGGGTCACCACTTTCTGACCCTCACAGCTTGACTGTGGGTGATTCTGTTCTCTGATATTCCAGGCTGATCTTATTACATATACAATATATCACTACACTTGAGTGTCTTCCATACTCCACATCTTCACCAGCATGAGCTATTTTATCGATCTTGGTCCTTCTCACTGGTATAAGATGAAATCTCAAAGTAGTTTTGATTCACATTTTCCTGATGGTTAAGGATGTTGAACATCTCTGTATGTGCTTCTCAGCCATTTGAGATTCCTTTTTGGAGAATTGGTTTAGATCTGTAGTTCATTTTTTTTTTTTTTTTTTTTAAACTTTATTTATTTGCCTTGGTGTTTGCCTGGAACTGGAACTACAGACAGTTGTTAGCTGCCATGTGGGTGCTGGGAATTGAACCCGGGTCCTCTGGAAGAGCAGACGGTGCTCTTAACCGCTGAGCCATCTCTCCAGCCCCTGTAGTTCATTTTTAATTGGATTATTTGTTTTCTTGACATCTGGTTTTTTAAAATTCTTATACATTTTGAATATTAGCCCTCTATGGAACATGTAGTTAGTTTAAAAAAAAATCTTTTTCCATTCTATAGGCTGCTGCTTTGTGCAAATAATGCTGTCCTTTAACATGCAGCAGCCTTTCAGTTTCATGAGGCTGTATTAATTGTTAATCTTAGTGTCTATGTTAACAATGTTCTGTTCAAAAAGTCTTCTCCTGGAGCTGGAGAAATGACTCAGAGGTTAACAGTACTGATTGCTCTTCCAGAGGTCCTGAGTTCAATTTCTGACAACCACATGGTGGCTCACAACCATCTGTAAAGAGATCTGGTGCCCTCTTCTGGCCTGCAGTCAATGCAGGTAAAATACTATGTACCTAATTGATAAATAAACTTAAAAAAAAAAAAAAAAAAAAAAAAAAAGGAGCTCACGGCTATTCCCCAGTTTCTTAGCTATCAGATTCAGTGTGTCTGGTCTTATGTCAATTCTTTGACCCATTTAGAACTGAATCTTGTGCAGGGAAATAAGTATGGATCTATTTTCTATTTTCATATTTCTACATGGAGCCATTCAGTTTGACCAGCACCATTTGTGTGTGTGGATTTTTGTCTGGGTCTTCAGTTTAATTCCAATGATCAAGGTGTCTGTTTTGTGCTAATCCCATGCATCTTTTATTACTATAGCTCTGTAGCACAATTTGAGTTTGGGGCTGTTGGGACCTCCAGCAGTTCTTTTATTATTCAGAATGTTTTAGCTATCCCATTTGTTTTGTTGTAGCTGTTTGAATATGTGTTTCCATATGAAGCTGAAAAATATCTTTTCAAGATCTGTGAAGAATTGTGTTAGAATTTTGATGGGAATTGCATTGAATCTGTTGATTGCTTTTGTTAAGAAGGCCATCTTTTATTTTACTACTGATTCCTGAGCATGAGAGATCTTTCCATCTCTGATATCTTCTTCAATGTCTTAAATTTTTTATTATGCAAGTCTTTCACTCACTTGAAAAGTGTTACCTCAAAATATTTTATATTTTTGAGGCTATTGTAAAGAGTGTTGTTTCCTGATTTCTTTTTCAATCAATTTCTCATTTGTATAGAGGAGGGCTACTTATTTTTGTGAGTTAATCTTGTATCCTGTTTTGTACTTTGCTGAAACAGTTTATCAGCTGTAGAAGTTCCCTAGTAGAATTTTTAGGGTCACTTATGTATACTATCATGTCATCACAAATAATAATTTGAATTCTTGGTGCATAAACTCTGATGGTGATGAAAGAGACTCAGAGCCAGATATGGGGAAAGGCTGAAATACCAGAGAGAGGAAACACCACAGTCAGATCTCACCCAGCTGTCTTCCAGCTTCCTCAGCTTCACTCCTGGTCTCTTCTTTTTTTAAAAAAAACTTTATTTATTTATTTGCGTTGGTGTTTGCCTGGAACTGGAACTACAGACAGTTGTTAGCTGCCATGTGGGTGCTGGGAATCGAACCCGGATCCTCTGGAAGAACAACCGGTGCTCTTAACCGCTGAGCCATCTCTCCAGCCCCTCCTGGTCTCTTCTAATTGCTGCTGTTATCCTAAGCCTACCTTAAATACCCTTCTCACCCAGCTGTATCCCATCCAGGTTAAGATTAAAGGTTCGAGCTACTCTATTTGGTAGTCAGCTTTGAACTCACAGAAACGCAGAAAGATCTCTGTTTCTAGAGTTATGGGATTAAAGGCATAGGTCGCCACTCCCAGGCTTTCCCTGTGCTGGGATTAAAGGTGTGTGCCACTGAAGCCCAGCTGTTTGGCCTTGTACTCACAGAGATCCAGGACTCCAGGAGCTATGTGAGTTACCACCACTCTATTATCCCTGGAACTCTGGAGCTACCTCTGCCTCTTTTGACTGTGGGTTGATGTCTTGATATTCCAGGTTTTATTAAATATGTAACTTATCACCACAAGGATCTGCTTAGTCTCCTGGGAATGGGGGCAGAGAGTGAGGATAGGCCATAACAAGTGGTTTGTTAGAAAGCTGGAGATGAGAGTGGGAGACTGAATTTGGAGAAAACATTGGGAGGGTCTGCATCATTGGCCTGTGGGTGCCTGCCAGTCAATCCTCTTGGAGATGGAAGCTGAGATAGGAAATGAGTTGGGGGAAGGAAGGTTAGGAAAAAAAAAATCTCTGTGATCCACTGATGGGGGCAGAGAGGAAGGTCAGACCAAAGCAGGTGACCTGCTGTAGAATGGGGTGGGAGGCAGGCTGAGACCTGGGGGGAGATTAGGTTTGGAGGAGAGGAGAGAGAGGTGAAGAGTCCTAGCTAGTCTACCTGCTTTCCTGCCCCATGTGGCAGTGGACTCCCAAAGAATTTCTGCTGGAGACGGGGGTTTTGTTGCTCTGTTTGCTTGTTAAGACAGGGTCTCACTCTGCAGGCTGGCTGGAAACTTGTGATGATCCTCTGGCCTTGGTTACTACTACTCCATGTGCTGGGATTGCAGGCATAGCCCACCACACTCAGTTCATTGAGTTTGAGCACTTGATGTTGACACCTAAAGGAAGGTCTTGGTCAATACTAATTTTCTTAGTGCCAACTGGCAGGAACAGGAAGTGTCAACATCTCCTCCCACCTACAACTTTAATCCTTTCCGCCTTCCAGCCATCACTTGTGTGCTCACACTCACCCTTTTGAGTTTTCTCACTCTCTGTTTAACTTGATACCTTAATTCACTTAATCTCTCACCTATAGATAATAACCTAACACCCACACATAAGTATGTACCCACGCGCACCCCAGCACCACCACCCCTAGGGTAGTTTACCCTTACATGACAATGGATGGGTCCACTGCTGCTCTCCATAGTGTGCTCATTTTTGTAATAGCTGTTCAGGGTTGGGTTGGAAGTCTAGTCTGTCATAGTTTTCCTTGTGAATAGAAAAGTTACCCTAGAGGCAGAGGAAAGCAGATCTGTAGATTAGGGTAGAGACCAGCTGGTTTTCATAGTGAGTTGCTGGCCCTCAAGGTCTATGTAGTAAGGCCTTTTCTAAAAAAGAGAGAAAGGAAGGAAGGAAAGAAGGGGTGGATGAAAGAGAAAGAGAGAGAGAGAGAGAGAGAGAGAGAGAGAGAGAGAGAGAGAGAGAGAGAGAGAGAGAGAGAAGAAAAGTGATTCCTTTGGGAATGCTCCCAACTCTGGCATTATTTAAGTAAGCCGTCCATAGGGTGGAACAAAAGCCACTGCAGAAAAGAAACAGAAAGAGAACAAACCACACATTAGATTTCCTCCTTTTCCAACTTTTGTTTCTAGAAAACTTAGTTGGGGACAGTTTCCTGGTGCTGAAAAATCCTGACTGTTATCCTTGAACATGAGTGCACAAAGGGAGGAATTACAAGATCGGGCCATCGTCAGAATAGCAGCTCACTTACCAGACCTCATTGTCTACGGAGATTTCTCTCCAGAGCGGCCGTCAGTGAAATGTTTTGATGGAGTTCTGATGTTTGTTGATATTTCAGGTCAGTGCAAAGGGATGCCTGCTTAATGCAGTTGAGCAACAGACTTATATCACAAGTCACATGTAGGTTGTCCCTGCAGTGAGGATTCCATTTTCAAAGCCCTAGGCAATTACAGCAGTTAGTCTCCCTGCGCATACAGGGACCCCAGAAAACTTTCATTTTCCCTTCTCCCAGCTTTTACTCACAGGCATGTCTTTAAGACATTTGGGTTCCCGATCTGGGACTTCTGAGTCCAGTGTCCCTGCCCCGACTCCACAGCCTCGTTCTCCTAAGTTCCACACACATCCCATATAAACTGACAGATGCAGGAGATGATCTATTGTGTTTACATCTTCATACTAAACATATCTCCTCAGAAGAATTTGAAAAAATGTGTGGTCTTTAAACCATGAAACAAAACCTTTTATTTCCAATAATATGTCATTATAACTGTATACACTGGGAACCTAGAAAGAAAAGAAGGCTTCTCCTGACTGCTAGCCTACTAAGTGCTGCATGGCTAGTGCCTGACAAGACACAAAGGTCATTTGAAGGGATGCCACTTTTAATGGAGCCCACTTTGAGCCAGTGGTGCCCTCTGCTGGCTCTGCTTGACTCCCAGGAAGTCAACTGCAGTTTCTTACAGGTTTTACTGCAATGACTGAGAAGTTCAGCACAGCCATGTACATGGACAGAGGTGCCGAGCAGCTGGTGGAGATCCTCAACTACTACATAAGTGCAATAGTAGAGAGTAAGTGTTCTCCTGGGGTTTCCTGGAGAGTATTTCAGATTATTGCTCTGCTGGTATTCCAATAGTAGAGTACAAAGACTTGGAGTTATTCATATTCATATCCAGGAAATATATCTGCCATCCTTCTGGTTAGTGGTGTTTTGTCTTGTCAACTTGACACAAGCTAGGGTCATCTAGGAACTTCGATTGAGAGGACATCTCCATCAGGTTGGCCTGTAGGCAAGTCTGTGGGACATTTTCTTGATTAATAATTGATGTGGGAGTTCCCAGCTCACTGTGGGCACTGCTACCCATGGGCAGCAATCTGGGTGAGCCATGAGAGCAAGCTGACAAGCAGCCCTCTTCCACAATCTCTATTTCAATTCCTGCCTCCAGGTTCCTGCTTGAACTTTTGCCCTGACTTCCCTTCATGATGAACTATGTGATATAAGCCAAAATAAACTCTTTTCCCATGGTCTCTTTGGTCATGATGTTTATCACAGAAAAAAAAAACCCCAAAAAACAGGATAGTCATCAGTACTTTTAAAATGTTATGATACAACTAAGTAAATATGATCAAGCTTCACTAATGAGACTACGTGAAAGAAAGTATGTTTTGTTTTAAAGACCTGAGTCTATAGCCACTGCTGGTCTGGAACTTACTATATAGATATAACCTTGAACTCAAGGCAATCAGTCCTCTTGCCTCATCCTCCCAATATGGAGATATTAGAAACAAGCAGTTATACATATGTTACTGTTCTTTTAAAAAATTATTTATTTTATTTTGTGTATTGGTGTTGTGTCTGTATGTGTGTCTGTGTACCACATGCATGCCTGGTACCTGCAAAGATGAAAAGAAGGTTTCGGATTCTCAGGAACTGAAGTTACAGGTGCTTGTGAGCTGCCATCTGGGTGCTAGGAATCAAACCTGGTCCTCTAGAAAAGCAGCCAGTGCTCATAACCACTGAGACATCTTACTAGCTCCAGGATAATGTTCCCTAAAAGTAGAAACAAAAACTAGACCTAGGAAACAGAGGTAGAAGGAAAGTAAATGTGAGGCTACCTGAGAAAATAGTGATTTCCAGGCAGTCTAAATTATGAGACTTGTCTCAACCCCCTCACACTCCCTGGCCCCCAATCCCCCATCAACCCCACCTATTCCCCTACAACCCTCCCTTGCACAAAAACATACTGGTAGTACAGTACTTTCCCAGCATGCAACACGTGCTTGAAGCTTTGAGTTCCATCACCAGCAAACACACACACACACACACACACACACACACACACACACACACACACACACACACGGAGAGGAGTAAGGGAGGAGAGAGAGGAAATCAGGTGGTGGCTCATATCTATAATCCTAGTACTTGGGAAGCTGAGTCTAGAGAATGGTTATGTGTTCCAATCCAGTTTAGTCTACATACATAGTGAGGTTTAGGTGAGCTTGTGTTACACAGTAAGACCCAATCACAAATAAAAACAGATGAAAAGTACTGAGGAGAGAGCTTATTTATTAAGAGTGCTTGCTGCTCTTATAGAAGATTCAGTTCTCAGCACCTGAATTGGGCAACTCACAACTGCCCGAAACTCCAGTTCCATGGGATCTAGTGGTCTCTTCTGGCTTCTGAAGGTACCCACAAGAATGCATTCATACTCACACACACTCTCTCTCACACACACACATACATACACATAAAAAATCAAATAAAATCCCCAAACAAATCACAGGAAGGGCATCTTATTTGTTTTTGCATCCTACTTGGCATAGCAGGCACTCAGAAATTTGTGGGATATTGTTAAACTAAGAGATAATCAGGGGCAGGAGTGTGTGTAGGGGGGTGTCCTTTAAGGCTTATCCTGCCTAACATGCCCTTTGTTCATCCCCAACACCAAAACCAAACCAGCAAACACAAATTTCCCACTTACATTATAAAGTCTAAATTTCTAAAGCAAATGGCAACAAATAAGCCCATTTCCTTACTCCTGTTCTTGTGGAGACTCCTCATTCATCCACCAGTCTATGCTCCTTTATACAGTGTATTATAGAGAGCATTATAGTACATAGAGTATATAGTGCTGTAGAGAGTGTTCTTATACACTAGAGGAGGGCAAGTATTCTTAGATCTTGTGGGGAACTCCGCTCTCCTGTTTCCCGTTTGTTTGTTTTGTTGATTGGTTAGTTGGTTGGTTGGTTTGGTTTGTTTGTTTGTTTGGTTGCTTGCTTGGATAGTTAGTTTGGTTGGTTGGTTTGGTTAGTTTGGTTGGTTTGGTTGGTTGGTTGGTTGGTTGGTTTGGTTAGTTTGATTGGTTTGTTTGGTTGGTTGGTTTGGTTGGTTTGGTTGGTTGGTTGGTTGGTTGGTTGGTTTGGTTAGTTTGATTGGTTTGGTTGATTGGTTGGTTTGGTTAGTTTGGTTGGTTTGGTTGGTTGGTTGGTTGGTTGGTTGGTTTGGTTAGTTTGATTGGTTTGGTTGGTTGGTTGGTTTGGTTAGTTTGGTTGGTTTGGTTGGTTGGTTGGTTGGTTGGTTGGTTGGTTTGGTTGGTTTGGTTGGTTGGTTGGTTGGTTGTGGTGCTCACTACACTGCAGCTAAGGAGGCAGGTCTCCATGGCAGTAATAAGACATCATGTTTGATAGAAGTGTGTTCTCGATACCCTATTTCTACTTTTCTTCTGTCTATCTAGATATCTTCCTGTGAGACAGGGTCTAAGGTCCAGCTTTGTAGCCAAATCTGAGCTCAAACTCACAGTGATCCTTCTGTGTGAACCTCCCAAGTGCTAGGATTACAGCCATCTGAGACCATGCTCCCAAACCTACTTGTATTCCACTAATGAGCAATGCTTACTAAAGAATCAGTCTGACTTAACCTTTCTTTCTTTCTTTTTCTAGAAGTGCTGATTTTTGGAGGAGACATCCTAAAATTTGCAGGTACAGAAGCTGACTGAAATGGGAAGGGTAGGAAGGAAGAACTGAGGAGCCTGCCCTGTAACAAAGGAAGGTACCTCAGGGAGTCATGGGCAGAGAATGGGTTGAGAAATGTTGGAACCAGCACAAGCTTATGTGATATTCATGCAAAATGCACTGATCTCTAGGGTAAGACTAAAGCCCCCAGAGTGTCTCTCTTAAAGGTGATGCACTGCTGGCCCTGTGGAAAGTGGAACGGAAGCAACTAAAAAACATCATCACTGTGGTAATAAAGTGCAGCCTGGAGATTCATGGCTTGTTTGAAGCCAAGGAAGCTGAAGAAGGCCTCGATATCCGGGTCAAGATAGGTAAGTATCTGAAACTGGGCATATGCTTGTAGTATCAATGTTCAGGAGGCTGAGACAGGAGGATAGCTGAGAGCTGAGGGGCCAGCCTGAATGACATAAAAGACAACATCAAAAAATAAGGGAACAAAAGAAAAGTAAGCATTGGAGAAAGAACAGACAGTACAGCAGTTGTGATCTGGCTCCTCATCCTGAAACATGCTGGCTTGGTCCTATCATCATGCTTTGAAGTTGGAATCAAACTGACCAGAATACAAACTTTTGCTCACTAACTAACCATTTAAGAGAATTTGAGATAATCATGATGTCTATATTAGTAGGCTATCATAAAAGTAAAGTAGACTAGATGTCATGGCACATGCCTATAAATGCCTTATCACTCAAGACATACAGGACACTATTGTGAGTTTGAGGCCAGGCTAGACTATATAGGAAACTTTATCTCAAGAAATATATACTTTGGGGCTTGGGAATATAACTCAATTAGTAGAATGTTGGCCTAGCATGCAAGATGTCCTGGATACCGAGAACAACATAGACCAGGTATACTGACAATGATTATAATCTTAGCATTCAGAAGGTAGAGGCAAAAGAATGAGAAGTATAAAATAACCAGGCATGTAGCTCAGTTGCAAGAGTACAATGAACAGTATCCTGAGTTATATTCTTGGTACGTCATAAACCAGGTGTGATGGTGCATGCCTTTAACCCTAGCATTTTGGTGATAGAAATTAAGAAGTTCAAAGTTATCCTTGACTAGTTAACAAGTTCAAGGCCATCCTGGACTACAAGAGATCTTGTATCAATAATGAGATTATTCTCAGTTTTGTATACAGTTTACAGACAACCTGAGCCACATAAGGTTTGCCTGTAACAAGCACTGAATAAAGGAATTGATATCATTGTTATATCTTGCTGCTTGTCAGGTTTGTATAGCACTAAATACAGTAGAGAGTAGTTTGTCATGACATAAACTCAGCAATGTCATAAGATTGGTCATCTGTTACTTCATAAGAATAATACACAGAGCTTGCAGAAGTGGCTCATTCATCAAGAGCATTGAAGACTTTCAGAGGACCCAGGTTCACTTCCAGAACCCACATGGCACCTCACATCATCTATAATTTCATTTGACCTCCAACAGCACACAGATGTGCACACGGTACACTTACGTACATGTAGTCAAAATACTCATAAAACAATCCTTTTTAAAAAAGAAATGAGGGGCTGGAGAGATGGCTCAGAGGTTAAGAGCACTGACTGTTCTTCCAGAGGTCCTGAGTTCAATTCCCAGCAAAACCACATGGTGGCTCACAACCATCTATGATGAGGTCTGGAGCCCTCTTCTGTAAAACTGTATGCATAATAAATAAATATATCAAAAAAAATTTAAAAAAAAGAAATGATAAGCAAAGAGAGCTTAATAAGTTATGCCTGAATCACTGTTCAAAGTTTATACTTGGCTTATTGAGGACACTTTCCTAATATGGAAACAACCACATGCAATTTTATATTTCACAAATACGTAGCATGCATTATGTCATTTTCATTTCATCATGGCACCAGGATTTATGGGACATGAAGGCTGAGATTCTGAAATGTGTAGATGATAAGTAACAGCTATAGCTGTGGATGGTGCCATTGGAAACTAATGTCAAATGTCAGGGCCAGCGAGATGACTTAGTGGATGGCAAGGCTTGCTGCACATGAAAGTGAGAGAACAAACTCTTTAAGGTACATGTCCTCTGAGCTCTGTACATGTGCCCTGGTATGATCTCCCTCCTCACAATACACACAATAATAATAATAAATCTAAGAAGAAAGAAGTCACAAATGTCAGGACTAACGGGATTGTCAAAGGTTATCTATCCATTTGATTATTTTAACTGTTGTCTTGGATAACCCCTTTTTATTCTGACTTTCAATTTTCCCCAACAAATACATCCTTTAAACGTTAAGCCATTGCAATACTAAATGTATTTTTTGTAAAAGGGCCCCCAGACTTTAGTAGGTCCTGAGACCTTAGTACAACTGTCTCCATGATGGAAATGCCATTCAGGCTGTAAAACTCAGCACACAGACAGTACCACCAGCTAAAACTAATGCAAAGTTCTAATCACCAATGTCCATAGAGTTTTGGAAAAGTCTCAAAATGAACTAACCTTGCTTTTAGCTTCTGTAGTTTCGCTTCTAGCTAACTGTTCTTGTTAACTGAAATGTATCAACCCAGAAAATAGTTTTTGCTCACTCTGAGAAAGGCTCTGGGCTACATTGGGATGTCAAACACCCCATGTATTCACCAGCCAGCTAATAAAGACTTTTTATTGCCTCTTAAACTCATGTCCTAGCAGTCTTCTCTGGACATTTTCTCCAAGTTCACTCAAGCTAATGAGGTATACTTCTTAGAATGAAAATAACCCACATGGTGCATGCTGGCACTTGGTGAGAGGGGGAATGAAAGCAGAAGAATAGGGAGTTCAAGGTCAGTCTCTGCTACATATTGAATTGGAGGCTAGCCTGGGCTACATAAAACCTTGTCTCAAAAAAAAAAAAATACTAGCAACCCAAACCCTTGTGTGTGTTGTGAGGGACTAGTAGAGAGGTATATTTTGCCATCTTTCATCTTTCCCACTAGTAAGTCAGTCTAATCAGTAGCATGTGTCAAATGAAAAACAAAACCTATATACCACCAGGGAAATTGGCATCAGCAAATCAGCACAGCTTGCTGGGTATGGAGGTGCAACTTCTATAATCTCAACACTGGGAGGGATGAGGCTGAAGAATGAATGGAAGTTGGAGGCCTAGGCAAGGCTATAGTCATAAACAGAATCAATTCAAAGAGCAAAATCAACACAAGAATCAAAAACTTCGATTACATTAATTACAGTAATTTAAGAGCACTGTCATATACAGTGTGTGTGTATATAATTTTCATATGCATGTCATATTTTAAAGCATCTGTGTTCTATTATCCAGTTACCAAAACCTTCATTTCTCAACTTGAAAACAATTAGAGAAAGTCAGGCATGAGAGTGCATGCCCTTAATCCCAGCACTCAGGAGGCAGAAGGATCTAGGGGTTCAAGGACAGTCTGGTCTCTATAGTGAGATCCTATCTCAAAAAGAGAGAAAATAACTAGAGAAGGTATTGTTTGGGTGGGTCATCTGGCTTTCTTTTTCTTAAGCCTTTAGTATGGCCTGAAATTAGACCTAAGGTTTGTTCTCAGCTGAAGCCTCAATGATCAACATTGTTTTCTGTGTAAATTGAAGAAAAGGTTAAATAACTCTGGGGATGGATAGAGCCCTTTAAGAAGAGGTCATCAAGCCAGGCGGCGGTGTCACAGGCCTTTGATCCCTGCACTCTGCCTTGAGGCAGAGGCAGACAAATCTCTGAGTTTGAGGCCAGCCTAGTCTACAAATCAAGTTCTAGGGCATCTAGGACTACATAGAAAAATCCTGTCTTGAAACCCAGCCACCACCACCCTGCCAAAAATAAATAGTGTCACCAAAAGGTGAAAATTAGAAGTTATGTTCTCTAACTTTGAAAGAAGGGACATTTGGAACAATTGAGACCTGGAAGAGGCATTCTCTGATTTATATATATATATATATATATATATATATATATATATATATATACATACATATATAAATATATATATGTGTGTGTATATGTGTGTATATATATGTATATATATATATTTTAAAAGTTGCTTAGAAGTTGTGTAGTCACATCAAGATTCTAATTTTTCCAATATCCAGTGCTTCTGGGAAATAACCCAGATCTTGTTACTTCTTCAGGACTGGCTGCTGGCCACATCACCATGTTGGTCTTCGGGGATGAAACACGCAACTACTTTCTGGTGATTGGCCAGGCGGTAGATGATGTGCGCCTTGCACAGAACATGGCCCAGATGAACGATGTTATTCTGTCACCAAACTGCTGGCAGCTCTGTGACCGGAGCATGATTGAAATTGAGAGGATTCCGGACCAGAGAGCAGTTAAGGTGAGAGTGTGGCCGCTGCCAACGTGTGACAGCAAGCTGACGCTAAAGAGTCTAGGTTAGCCCAGGAGCCAGGGCTGCGATGCTCAAGAAGAAAATGACCCGACCTTGACCCCTCTCCCCCAAGTAAATGAAGCTATGGGGTGTTTTTATTGAGACAGGGTCTCCCATAGCCCCAGCTAACCTCAAAATCATTATATAGCTAAAGATGGCCTTAAACTACTGACCCTCCTGTCTCCACCTCCGGGCTGCTGGGATTGCAATGTGTGCTCCATGAATGGTACTACCTGGTGAACTGTCAGCCATTTGCCAGATATACCCCTATCTGTTTTTGCCTGGTGCCTTCAAGTTGTTGGACTAAAATTCTGCATTTTGGGAGGCAGGAATAACCAGAGACTCCGGATGTGCCAGTCTCAGTGTATCATACTACGGAGTTTATGGTTTTCATGAAACCTTTTTAGGCGTTAACATTCTTTGTTTTTAATACTCATAAGAAAGATGTGGGGTGAGATATCTCCTGGGAAGCCCGCACCCCTGTTTGGGGTGTATACTGTCCTCTCACTAAGTACCTCTCTCTCCCTAGTACCCACACTTAGATGGTAATAACCTCCATTGGTATCATACTGCAGGAGGAAAAGAAAAAAGAGGTAGAGAACTGGGAGGAGAGCAGAGCGGGAGGGAAGGGAGAGGGGAGGGGCAAGGGAAGAGAGGGGAGGACAGAGGGGGAGGAAAAAAGGGCATATGGTTTTCTCAGATTTTATTTGAATTAAAATGTTCAGAAGGAGAGAGTAAGGAAGCTCCTCAAGGTGAGGAAAATAGAAAAGGGTGGCCTTAAAAAATAACTGGAAAACTTTTAAACTTCTGTTCTTTTTGAGCTAAAAATTGAACCTAGGACATAGCGGCTAAGCATGTGTTCATTGTGAGCTATGCCTACAAGCTTTTAACATTTCAACAGAAGTTTTTTTGTTTGTTTGTTTGTTTGTTTTTTGTTTTGGACAGTACTGAAGGACAGAACCACACACATACCCGGCAAGTACCCAATCTCACTGAGTTACAGCCCCATTTGTTTGTTTGTTTTAATTTTTTTTTTTTTTTTTTTTTTTGCGGCAGAGTCTCAAGTAGCCCAGGTTGTCCTCTTTAGATTTTTTATTTTCCTGCCTCAGTATCCCAAGTAGCTAGAATTACAGGCCTGAACTACTGGCAACTGCAATGGACCTCAATTCAAAATTACAGTTTACAACCTAATGGCCAGACTAGCATCCTAAAGTACAACCCCTGTACAGCCTTAGCCTTTCAAGCCTGAGACTAGCTAGAGCTGGTTAGCAAAAACCTTATCTCAAACAACAACAAACAGATAAAACAGGGCGTGGATGTGGCAGAATGGTGGAGTTCAAGGCCCTCGCTTCAGTCTCCTATATTGGACCTGCTGAAATGGCCTTGCCTTTAATCACAGCACTCAGCAAGCAGAGATAAGTGAATCTTTGTGAGTTTCAGGACCACACAGTGAGAGCCTGTCTCAATTCCCTGTACTGAAAAATACTACCACCATTGCTAATAGTAATAGTAATAATAATAACTGGGTAAGTTTTGTGGATCATACCTGTAATCTAGCACCTGAGAGGTCAAGACATAAGGAGGGCCAGAATTTCAAGGGCCAACCTATATGCGAGATGTAGCGGGAAATCAGGAACTATATATGTGAGATCGAGCGGGGCATGGTTAACTAAAAAAGATTCCAAAAGTAGACCTTCGAGGGAGGGGACCAGGACAAAAGTTGTCATTCTCTCGAGAGAGTTCCCCGACCAAGTGCGCAGTTCGCTCCAGCTGCCCTGGAGTTCCGAAGTACGGCGTGGGGATGAAGAATCTTCCTTAAAAAGGCTCTGGCGCGCTACAACCTCATCCTGTCATCTTCTCCTAAAGCCAGCTCTATTTTATAAGCTATTTTCTCCAAATAAACCCTGTTTAAAACATATCTCAGGGTGGGTTTTTACCGAGATAATTGGCGCCCATAGCATCATTCATTCTGAGTCACAGAGTCTCGGCCCTGTCTCAAACAAAACAAAAACCAAGCATCCTTAAATGTGCTAGTCACGATACTGACTACATTCAAAAGCTTACTGCTCTGCTGTGAAATAATATTCCCAACGTCACACAGCCTTCAGGATAACTGGAATTTTACTTTTGTTTCATCCAGGTTAGCTTCTTAAAACCACCCCCTACTTTTAACTTTGATGAATTTTTCAACAAGTGTATGGCCTTCATGGATTATTATCCTTCTGGTGACCACAAAAGTAAGTAGCTTCCATTCACTCTTCTTAGTGGTCAGTAGGATCTTAGGCCAATGTCAGTGGCTCAGTGACAAGTGGATACACCCCTTTTTTTTTTAAATATTTTATTTATTATGTATACAACATTCTGCCTCCACTATGCCTGTGTGCCAGAAGAGGGCACCAGATCTCAAGATAAATGGTTGTGATTTACCATGTGGTGGCTGGGAATTGAACTCAGGACCTTTGGAGAGATGGCTCTTAACCCCTGAGCCATCTCTCCAGCCCCATGGATATACTCATAACATAGCTCTGGCCCTTGACCTTGACAAAGGAGATGGACTTCCCATTCTTCAGAACAGCAATTCTAAGTACCTAGTCATCTTCCTTTCCTGGGCACTGATTCCTATCTATCTGCTTCCAAACATTAACGAGATAAAATACAAAGCATCTTTGACTATAATTTACCCTCAAACAGTTCCTAAGTTTCTATATATCTATTTGTGTCATGTATTTATCTGTTTTGCATTCTCTTATTTTATTTGCCAATAAAAAGACATTAAATATGCCTTGAGGTGTGTGTTTACATACTCTCTGGCTTCCATTTTAAATTTATTCCAGGGGGGAAGGCAGGGTCTCCTTATGTGCCCTAAACTGGCCTTGAACCTTTAATCCTCCTGCCTCAGTTTCTTGTGCTAAATTTGTCTTATTTTCCCCAGCCTCCAGTTCCTTCCTTCTTCCCCTTGTCTGAGAATGTGTCAAATTATATAGCTAGATTAGAATCTGGTGATTTTTCCCTAGGCTCCATTCCAGGTAGCTGCCCCTAGGTGGCCAGCTTTCAATATTATTGTTATTTGGAAGTTTTAGTTAATTTTTTTTTACAGTCTTTGGTTTAAACTTTGGTTTAAATTGAGCTATAACCTCAGTCCCAGCCTTGCCTAGGTGGTTGTCTTTGGATTAATTCCCCCATGCAGATGTGTAAGGATCAAAAAGAACATGCTAAGCAAGTGCTTTACCACCGAGCTATAGGCCACACACCCAAATATTCCTGGTTTTGGTTATTGTTTTGTTTTCTGATGCAATCTGGCTTCAGACTCTCAATGTATCAAAGAATAATCCTGAACTGCTGATCCTCTTGCCTCCACCTCCACTTACCAACACATACTCCAGAGCAAATCAGTGTACATTTATTAATGAATATATGAATGAAGGCATGCAAGAACCAATAAATACATAACACAAATAGATATATAGAAACTTACAAGAAGTCTGAAGGCAAGTAAGAGTCAAAGATGTTTTGTATTTTGTCTCCCTGGTGTTTGGAAGATGGTAAATGGGAATCACTGGCCAGGGCAGGAAGATGGTTAGGCACTTAGAATTGCTGTTCTTGAGAAATGTTAGTGGTAGGCCTCCACACCAGTGCAGCCTTTGTTATTACAGATTATTCAGCTTTGAGTTGTTTTAAGCTGGATTCTTGTCATGTTGCCCAGGTTGACCTTGAGCTTTCTGACTCAGGCCCAAGCAATCTTTCTGCCTCAGTTTCTCTAGTGCTAGGGCTAGTGGTACAACTGCCACACTTGGTTTGGATTAATTGTTCTATGGATATTATATTCTCTATTTTCCTGGGCTCTAAAAATATTTGTTTTAGATTCACTTTTAACCCCTAACCCACCCATCTTTGGTGTCTTTTGCTGGTTTCCTTCCCCTTCCTTAAATGTTGAAGAAGTCACAGTGTTGTCTGACTTGCTAGTCTTCTCTATTCAGTTCTTCCCAAACCGTTCATGTCAAGCTTCCATATGAGTACAGGGAGGCCCTAAGAAACCAGCAGTGCAAAATTCAAGGTCAAATCCACAAGCAAGAATCATTCTAATTACAAAACATTTTAATTCAGTCCTGGTACTGAGTCACATTCAACTAAATTTAGAGAAGTCCACAACCTGTAAAATCCCTTCTGTAGATTTCCCTTGACCTTTTTGTCTGCATGTGTATGGATGGGGAATGTTTCAAGACAGGGTTTCTCTGTATAGACTGGCTGGACCTGGTTGTCCTGGCCTGGAACTCACCCTATAGACAAGAACGGTTTAGAACTCAGATCCACCTGCTTCTGCCTCCCCACTGTTGGGATTAAAGGCTGCTCTATCACGACCCAGATTCCCTTGGCCCTTTTTGACCATTGGTGTCCTGGGTTCTTATGTCCCGAGGAAACATAAGAACACTGCCCAGGGGGTGGGAACGAGAGGACTCTAGCATTGCTGAACCTCCCCTTCCCGTCTGCCCTTTTAGACTTCCTGAGGCTGGCCTGCATGCTGGAGTCTGATCCTGAACTTGAGTTGTCCCTACAAAAGTATGTGATGGAAATCATTTTGAAGCAGGTATCTTCTTAATTCAATGTGTTCAATTTTGAGGTGTCAGGAATCCCTTCAATAGCAAGAAAGATAAAATAGTAAACAAAACACAAAATCTGATAAAAAATGTTTCTAAATTTTCTATTTTTATTGGCTTAACATATAACTCTTACCTCAAAGAGAAGAACAGTGGCCCTGGGGTACAGATTCAGGTTGTCCCAAATAATATATTTCAACACAGAAAGACTTTCATGGGAATAGCATAAAAGGCAGTCATAAATCAAGATGATTTTCAAGTATATAGGGAATATCAGGTAGGAGGATGACAGCAAAGTGTCATAGGTCTCATGTTTTCTGAAATTGTTCTTAGTTTGCAGGTTGCCTAGGAGCTACAAGATCTGTTAAATTAACACATTCCAAGGGTTTTACTTAATAATTGAAAAAATGTTAGGCCAGAGTCAAGACACAGGCAATGGATGGCTCTAAAGACCTCTAAAGATAGCACAGGATCTGGATCTGTAGAAGTCCAACTCTCTATAACCATGCAGTTCTAGCTAATCCAATGCTAGTGCTGTAAAAACAAAGAGTAAGAAAGGAAAGGAAGGGAGAGAGAGGAAGAGGAGCACAGAAGTTAAAGGAGGTGGTATCATAAGTACTTTGTGGCAGCACAAGGAAACTTGAGTTACCAGTGGTCAGGGTCTAGCCATATGTCTCCAGGTTTTTGGCATTGTACTTAACCCGTGTACATAAGCACACACAGACTTTGCAGTGCAGCAGGGAAATTGTTTTTCAGAGTAAAGTGAAAGTATAAGTCAGAATATGTTGCATGAGAACAGCAGGATACATAAGTTTATTCAAGGGCTCTGGCTATTATCTGAGACTCCCTTTTATGGGGTTCAAAAGGAAGAAGAGTTTGATTGTTAAGGGATGCAATATGGGTAGTTCTGTATTCTGATTGACAGGTTGTTAATATCACCATTACTGGACAAGTCTCTTCTCATAATTCTAATTGTATGCATGCCCATAGACATAAGATGGTAAATAGTGAACTCTCCTTAGAGGACAACTTGCCTTATTGCTTATGTTTCAAGCTAGTGTTGGCTAGATCATGTCTGGGATGAGGAACACCCCTCCCTCTGACATCACTGGAGTACAACTGACTAGGATATGTCTTAGTTGATAGTTTTTTTAATTAATTAATTTATTTATTATGTATACAATGTACAGAAGAGGGCACCAGATCTCATTATAGATGGTTGTGAGCCACCATGTGGTTGCTGGGAATTGAACTCAGGACCTAGGGAAGAACAGTCAGTGCTCTTAACTTCTGAGCCATCTCTCCAGCCCCCTGAGTTGATAGTTTTTAAGGGTAGAAAAACTTTATCCTATTATTTGGTATGTATCTTAATTACTATCGTGGTTTGAAAGAAAATGATTCCCAAAGAGAGTGGAGCTATTAGGAAGTATGACCTTGTTGGAGTAAATGTGGTCTTGTTGAAGGAAGTGTGTCACTGTGGAAGCTGGCTTTGAGGTCTCACATATGCTCAGGCCATTCCCAGTGAGACAGACCACTTCTTGTTGTCTGTGCAACATGTAGAACCTACAGCTATCTCTCCAGGGCCATGTTTGCCAGCATGCTGCCACATGATGATAATGAACTAAACCTCTGAAATGGTAAGCAGCCACTTCAATTAAATGTTATTCTTTATCTTCTTGAGAACTGTAAGCAGAAGGCAGAAATCATACTGGGAATGTCATGTATTTCTGAATCCCCAAAGCCCACACCCAGTGACATATCTCCTCCAACAAGACCATACCTTTTAATCCTTTCCAAACAGTTCCACCAATTTGAGACCAAGTATTCAAATACATAAGCCTATATGGGTTATTCTTATTCAAAACACTATGGTACTCATGTAGCTCAATGAAATGGGGTCTTGGTTGCTAACAGGTTGCTAGGTGTATTGTTTGGAGTGGGGTGTGTGTGCATAGTATATGCAGGTAAGGGTCTC
The DNA here is from genome assembly GCA_004025045.1 of Sigmodon hispidus. NCBI lineage: Eukaryota > Metazoa > Chordata > Mammalia > Rodentia > Cricetidae > Sigmodon > Sigmodon hispidus. Next base: position 34,809 of record PVIH01007762.1, read on the forward strand.
TGGCTGCCAAGTGCATTGCTAGAAGTTTGCATAGCCCAAACCAAGTGGAGTCCTGGGTTAATAAGCGATTACCTATGCTTTTCTGCCTTCCTTGAACTGTATTGCCTTATATAACTGAGAAAACTAAGCAGTTAGAAAGCATGGTGGCTTAATTCTCTTAATTCTGCTTCTATAAGATACATTTCACAGAAATGGACAGAAAGTACAATGACTCTCTCCCCCTATTGTAGCTTGTATTTTTTACTCTTATTATCATTCTGTACTCTTTGGGGGGACCCACCACCCAGATCCCAAATAAATCACATGGAGTCTTATTATTTCTTATAAATGCCCACCCTTAGCTTTGCTTATTTCTAGCTAGCTTTTCTTATATTATCCCACATACCTTTTGCCTTTGGACTGTTACTTTTCTCTTACTTTTATATATCTTACTTTCACTCTTATTCTGTGGCTGGCTGGCTAGGTGGGTGGCTGGGTGGCTGACTGACCCCTGGTGCCCTCCTCTCCTCTCTCTTGCTCTTCTCCTCCTCCTCCTCCCAGGTTTCCCCTTCTATTTATTTCCCTCTGCCTGCCAGCGCTGCCTTGCTATTGCTGTTCAGCTCCTTATTACTTACTCCATCAGGTATTTTAGACAGGCTAAGTAACACTACTTGACATAGTTAAACAAATGCACCATAAAAGAATGTAACACATCTTTTGCATCATTAAACAGATGTTCCACAGCATAAACAAATGTAACACATCTTAAAATAATATTCCACAACACCCTCATTGATTTGCAAAGTACTTCATTTAACAAAATTCAAGGTGGACTACCTACAGGAATGGTTTGGGAACCCTTTCTTCTCCAAGTGTCTATCACAGGGCAGGAGAGTAGAGAGGAGGGAACTCAAATAAAACAGTAAAACAAAATACACCACAGGAAGCATACACTACATGAGATGGGGGGGTCCAGAGTTGGGTTTAATTAGCTACTTTCTATCTAAATAACCTTGGAAAAATTGTGTTACTTCTCCATGCTTCTGCTATCTAGTCTATAAAATGTGAACAAAATGCTGTGTTTTTCATTTTTATCTGAAAATGGTGGGGTAGAATCTAAAAATATTTCAGAAGGCATCAGGATATCAAAGTACAAGGTTAAGTGATACAGAATGCTATTCTTGTACCTAACTGGAAAAATAAGAGATGAAAAGGTAATAGTAGGTTTCACTGTGAAGCCGTATGTTGGCATGAGGGATTTGGTTGTTTGGTAATAGAGCAGTTGCTGGCCAAATTAGTAACTGTAAATCATTGATGAATGTGGGGTGTGTGTGTGTAACTGTAAATCATTGATGAATGTGGGGTGTGTGTGTGTGTGTGTGTGTGTGTGTGTGTGTGTGTGTGTTGGAGATCAATAGAAGAGAGTTAGAAAGCAGATTCTAGCCATCTTCCCAATTTTCCCATGGGCTGGCTCGGGATTGTACCTCACAGTGTGATAGCTTTAGTTGACGAAGTGTCTCAAAATGTTTTCTTCCCAGTAGTGACTTCGGGTATGGGCTACGACAGTGTTGAAAGGCTCTGCTATCCAGGACATACACTGCAGTAAACTGCCCTTTGCCTTGCAGATTGATGACAAGCAGCTTCGAGGATATTTATCTGAGCTTCGTCCCGTGACAATAGTGTTTGTGAACTTGATGTTTAAAGAGCAAGACAAAGCAGAAGTCATAGGTTCGGCCATCCAAGCTGCCTGTGTGCATATCACTTCTGTGTTGAAGGTCTTCCGAGGCCAGATCAATAAGGTCTTCATGTTTGATAAGGTAAGTATGAACTATAGAACAGGAAGCCCACCAGTAGTGTGAGGTTAGCACATAAGGCCAAGGACATTGGCCTAAGATATCAGCCTGTATAACAGCTTATGCATGGCCAACATGCCAGGCATCCTTCTAAACATTTTACCTAGAGTAACTAATTTAAGCCTTATGATTATTCTGTTATTGTTGTTTTTTGAGATAGGGTCTCACTATGCAACTCTGACTGCTCTGGAACTCACTATGTAGACCAGACTGGCCTTGAACGCAGAGATCTGCCTGCCACTGTCTCCTGAGTGCCCAGATGGAAGGTGTATGCCACAATGCCTCAATACTCGTTTTAAAATTTTTTGAATCATATTTTATTTTACATGAGCATATGTTTATAAGCATGTATGTGCCAGGGTCTGCATGTGGAGGTCAGAAAATAATTTCCAGGAGTTACTTCTTTTTTTCTACCATGTTAATCTGTCTTTACTCATTGAGCTATCTTTTAAAAACATTTTAAAATTAATTTTTATTTTTATTTTATTGCATGTTTTTCTTGCATGAGTATCTGTCTGTATATCACATGCACACTTGGTGCCTAGAGAAGTCAGAAGAGAGAGCATAACAGCCCTTGGAACTGGAGTCATAGATGAATAAGAACTATTGTGTGGGTGCTGAGAACTGAACCCAGATCCTCTGCAAGGGCTGAGTCATTTACACACACACACACACACACACACACACACACACACACACACACACACACACACACACACTCTGTGAGCTTTATAAAAGATAGAGCCGGGGCTGGAGAGATGGCTCAGTGGTTAAGAGCACTGACTGCTCTTCCAGAGGACTGGAATTCAATTCCCAGCACTCACATGGCAGCTCACAACTGTCTGTAGTTCCAGTTCCCAGTTCCAGGCAAACACCAAGGAAAATAAGTAAGTAAAGTTTAAAATAAAATAAAATAAAAGATAGAGCCTCACTGTGTTCCAGGTTGTCCTGGAACTCGGCATATAGGCCAGCCTTTTCTGGAACTCACAGAGACCTGCCTGCCTCTGCCTCCTGACACTGGGACAAAAGATGGACATGTCTTAAGACATTTTGACAGATTCTGTCCCCAAGCTGGTGCCTTTTCCACCACTCTGTTGTGCCTCTTAGACTTAAAAGCCCAAGGCCTGGTCTACAGGAAAGAGTAGATATGAGTATACACAATGGCTTAGCAGGAGTAATCTTCACAAAGGCAGGGTGCTATACTGTGGATGGTATCCTAGGAGTTACCCAGTTACCAAGCACAGGACAGATGTGGCAGACACGAGGGTGAAACTGAATTCAGAAAGAGAAGACTGCTGTGACACTTCCTGGTTATGATGACATCAGCTGGGGCACACTAGAGCTGTATTTGCTGCCTCCCTTCCTTACAGGGGTGCTCCTTCCTTTGTGTCTTTGGTTTCCCTGGGGAAAAGGCACCTGATGAAATCACTCATGCCTTGGAAAGTGCTGTGGATATATTTGACTTCTGTTCTCAGGTTCACAAAATCCGGTTAGTGTCAACCCTGATCCCGTATAGTATTCCTGGGCCATAGGAACAGAGAGGTGTGGGTACAAGAGCTGGAAAGAAGGGGAAGAATGAATAGCTTGGCTCAGTGCCTTAAGCATTCTTTCCTTCACATCTCTCAGTATGGATAAGTGTTCTAAACTGAGTGTAAAAATTAGAGTTGCTCGAAACAATGTCCCCTCCCCTGCCAGACCCATTTCCCCACCCTCAGTGTGTCTTCTAGGCTCATCGTCTTTCTGTAAATGCTCATTGTTGCCCTGTCTCTCCCACAATTTTCTTCGTGGTTTCAGTACTGTCTCCATTGGTGTTGCCAGTGGGATCGTCTTCTGTGGGATAGTGGGACACACTGTGAGACATGAGTACACAGGTGAGTAGAGGCAACCTAGTTTAACTCTACTTTCAACATACATACTCTGTGACATCCGGCTTTGTGAGCAAGATCTTTAGAAAAGAAAAGGGAAAGGGTCAGACATGGGCTTGACCCTCGGAGAGTTTAGTCTTCGGTCCTTTGCCCACTGACAATGCCAGGCCTGCAGTGTGTGTGTTTCTGGTGCCATGGGTGACTATAAGAAGTGTGGCATCAGTCAGGGATAGAGCATTGGCTCAGCAGTTCTGAGCACTTGTTGCTTTTTCAGAGGAACTGGGTTCCTTTCCCAGCCCCACAGTGGATTACAACCATCTATTACTCCAGTCCCAGCAGGCCTGGCCCCAGGAGCCCCAATATCCAGGTCAAGTTACTCTATGAATGATTTTATCATCAAAGAGGTAAAGGGTCATGAAGCAGGACAGGCCTTTATTTGGTGTAGTCATACCAGAAGGAACAGGGGAGCTGGCATCTTACCCTAACTTCAAGGTGTTGATGACAGATCCCAAAGTATACAGAGGGGGAACTTGGGTCAGGGGGCAAGAAATATGTGAAGGCAGAACTAGTCAACTGTTGTGTTCATTGGTCTCTCTGGAAATGACTCACCTAGATCCCAATACTGAGACCTGCAGGGCCTGGCATTCCTGACATTTGAGATAAATGGAGAAGGGGAAATAATTCAAACAGAAAGTTATGCTATAACAGAGAATAGTGCATTAAAAACATATATTTTTTTTTTGTTCCTATTACAAAATACCCTGGAAAACAGCTCGAAGGAAACATCATGGTTTGGATGTGAAATGGCCCCCACTGGCCTATGCCTTTGAACACTTGTTCTCCAGCTGGTGATGCTATTTTGGGAACCTGTGGAACCTTTGAAACTGTGGCCTACCTAGCAGAAATGAGCCGCTAGGGGCTTAAGGCCAGCAATAGAGTGATGCCATGTCTCCAACAAAACAAAATCATGGCTAGATGTGCTAATACATGCCTTTAATCTTAGCACCTGGGGGACAGAGGCAGACGCAAACCAATTTTTGTAAATTCTAGGACACTTGGTCAACATAACAATAACAAGTTCCAGACAAGCCAGATGCCAGATTACACACAGAGAGACTCTGTTTAAAACAGAGAAATGAACAGCATACACACACACTCACACACACACTCACACACACACACACACACTCACACACACACACACACACACACACTCACACACACACACACACACACACACACACACTGAATTACCAAGTGATGTTTCATTCAGCAGACATGCACCATTGGGTTGAGACCTCCAGGGTTGCATATCAGATATTTACATTATAATTCATAACAGTAGCAAAATTACAGTTATGAAGTAGCAATGAAATAATTTCATGGTCGGGGGTCACCACAACATGAAGAGCTGTATTAAAAGGTCACAGCATTAGGAAGGCTGACAACCACTGCCTTAGACCAACATAGTGCTTGTGCACTTCATCACAGAGTTAAGCTTACCCAAGAGTCCTCAGGCCTGTGACTGTCCCCCTTACAAATAGCTCTCCACATTTAAGGCTTTCTATCCCTAAATAAACCATCTTCTTGGTTTCCCAGGTGAGACAGAAACTTTGCTACTGGGTAAGTTAACTGTTGAAGATTGCTTGAAATAGGCACTGCCCAACTAAAGGCTAAATTCATGTATCATTCCCGAAAGACAAAAGAAACAAAGGGAAAAAGACACTTGGGGAGTCTCCTCAGGTTCCGTGGAGTATAACAGCTTCTGTTTTTTCTCCTCTGACTTGCTCCTCCCTGTTGTAGTCATTGGTCAGAAGGTCAATATTGCTGCCAGGATGATGATGTATTACCCAGGCATCGTGACCTGCGACTCTGTCACCTATGATGGCAGCAACCTACCAGCCTACTTTTTTAAAGAGCTTCCAAAGAAAGTCATGAAAGGTGTTGCAGATCCTGGACCAGTATATCAGTGTTTGGGCCTTAATGAGAAAGTGTGAGTGTGGGCATTGATTTTTTTTCATATTTTCTAGTAAAGGGGAGATTTGATAGCATAGGATTGGTCCCCCATTTGAGATTCAAGACCATTTCATGAAGCTAAAATATATATCTTCCAAGTCCTGGGTGCACACTTTATGCTTCCCCCCATTTTTCTGCATCCTACCAGTATATATAGCAAGATGGAAAATCTCATTCTTCACATAGGCCTGAGAGTCTGATTTTTTCTGCAGCTGTGCAAACAGAATAGAGTCCTCTGGTTTCGGTACATACCAGATGGACCTGGTCACCATTCAGAATCCACTGATTATGTCTACTGTGTGCCCAGAGTCAAGAGGGTTAAAAAAAAAAAAAGGCTAAGAAATTGTTCATGGGCATTTCCTAAAGCTGAGCTTAGATGCGCAGATGTCCTTTTGGGTTTAAAATTGTTCAATAGTTGTTATCACTTCATGTTAACAGTAAAATTCCTTGCTGTACCATACAAGGGAGCTTTTTCAACTTCATCTCCTTCCTGCACACCCTCAGTGGGAGTGTACAATGGCTTGTTATCATCACCACTCTGCCCAGCCCATCTTTAAAATATAGCCTAGGAATTTTCCCCTCTGTGAAGGTGGTTCTGGAATTCTCCATTTCCTACTAGATAAGGAAGCCCTTTTCACCTTTGTGTAACTCAGCAGCACATGCTTCTAGTAGACTGTCTTTACACTGTCTCACAGACTCTTTGTTTGTTGGTTCTAGACATGGATTGCAGGGCCTCATACATGCTAAACACTTGCTCTGGCTCCAAATCACACCCTCAGTTCTTATACCACAGTTACTGACTTCTACACTTTTTACTCACCACACAGTGAGGCTAGACACTGATTATCTTTTGTTCACTCTCATATCCCCAGTGTTTGGCACACATCAGCCCTTAACAATGATGAATTAAATGAATGGTGCATCAATGAACAACATGGAAAATAGAAACTGTTACTCTAGGAACACATTAGAGTTTTACCAAGTCTGCAATCCATTCAAAAGTTTCTTTCTATTCACTTTGAATTTCTGGGACTCAATACCCTGCTTCGAACACAAGGGTTATCATAACATGTTGATTGACTAAGTGAAGGGGTAACATATTTAGTGAGCACTTATTAAATATTCATTATATCTCAAAATACATTTTGTTCTTGCGTTTATATGATGTAGAAACAATTATCTTCATTTATAAATTTGAATGCTATTAAATGACATACCAACGGTCATCTCTCTCTAGTAAAGCCAGGGAGCTAAAATTCAAACTGCTGTAGTAACCCAGTTTCATAGGCAACCATAAATTTTAGTGTACAAAACAGAAGACTTATTTTTAATACTGGGGCTCAAGTCATTGACCTTGTTCATGCTAGGGCTGAGCTACATCCCCAACACAATTAACAAGTCCCCTCCAGGAAAATATAGAATACAATTGATAGTGTCTCAATTGGGCTGATCTCACACTGCTTATTCACATACCTGGGAGTCAGCAGGAGGTTTTTTTGTTTTTTTCTTGGCTGATCCAGCACTGCATCAGCTGAGCCAGCTAGGGCAGCTGGACTTACAGAACTAAAGCAATTTTGTTCCATGGTCTTGTCCTCTACCAGGCATATTTTCACAGTAATATGTGAAGAAAAAGAGGCAGCTTGCTCATGCACAAGCCTCTTTCTCTCTCATGTATGCAGACATCTGATTGGTCAGAGCATTCACATGGAAAAGCCAGAGCAGGAAGTCAGGTAGACCATAAAGGATGCAGGTAGGTAGGGATAAGGAAGTGAGTCACTACACACAGTTAATTCCCACACAAGCCCAAAAGCCTGCATGCTCCATGATATTTCTGTACCATCTCTCCAGGAAAAAAAAATGTAGACACTATTAATAGGGTTTGGTTCCTGACCTGAAAGTTTTTACCTTATAAAGTTAGCTGTATAGGGCATGGGAGAGTTTGACAGGTGCCACCCGTGTGTGACTAAGTAGTGTGGTAGAACAGAGAAGAGTGTGATCAAAAGTGAAATCCACAGTAAGATGCATGTGCACCCTGGACTGTGTTTAGACAGTCAAACTCTGCTCTTCAGTTCACTCACTTGTAAAATGGACATTAGAGTAGTACTTTGCCCTCTCTGCTTTTTTGTTTGTTTGTTTGGGTTTTGTGGGTTATTTTTGGCAGTACTGGGAATTGAACCTGAGACATCATGTTTGTTGGTGAATGTTCTCCCACTGGGCTACAGCCCCAACACAAGAGTCAAAACTTCTAAATAATGTGGGGGTTTTCGTCAGAATTGAAGATACTAGTAAAGGAAAAGACAAATGCTAAAGCATTTAGAACTATGTTAGACACATAGCATGTGCTCAGCAAAGTCGAGCTATTATTGAGCACTTCACAGAATTTCTCTAGGCTACAAGATTCTGCAGCACCTGCAGGACGGTTGGCCTCCCTCACCCTCCACCCAAGGGTTCTTGTCCACGAATGCAGGCGTGGGAGTCATTGCTGACTAGTGTGCCAGACACTAAGGGTAATGGCTGCTGGAGAAGTTGTTCGGACTTTATTACAAGTAGACTTTCTCTTTTCCCTTCTTGGTATCTGCAACCAAGGAGACTTGTTAGAGACCGAAAGAAAGGCTTAAGAACTAGTCACTGTTGCTCTCAGTGTTTCTGTTTTGAATTTAACATCTTTTCTCTCTTTCTCTTTTTTTTCTCTTTAGCATGTTTGGTATGGCATATCTCATCTGCAACAGATATGAGGGTTACCCTTTGCTGGGTAGGTAGTGAGCCATGATTTGAAACTTTCTTTGTTTTTTTTTTGGGGGGGGGGAGGAAAATTAGAGACTAATTCAGGGCCTTGTGCATATTGTACAAGCTCTCCATTCTTGGAACTTCTTTATTGAACTCTAACAAAACATATAGAAAAGGGTATCAACTAGAAGCATTCTAATGAATTATGACAAAATGAAGATATACTTGTTACCCAGGTCAAGAAATAGAAAAATAAAGTCAGAGAAATGGCACCGGGGTTAAAGTATCAGCTGTGTAAACATGAAGACATGAATTCAAATCTCCAGAACCCACATAACAAGCTCAGAGCTGGTGGGTGGAGACAGGTAGATTACGGGCATTCAGTGACTGAGGAGTATAGCCAGTGGGTGACTGGGTTCAGCAAGAGCTTCTGTCTTAGATAAGTTAGGGATAATAAAATATACCTGCTGTCAACCTCTAGCCTTCATGTTCATGAGCACATGTGAATACACATCTGTACATCTATATACTGCACATGTACACATATATACTCATACAAAAGGGAAGTAACAATGTTTCCGGAACTGTCATGTACCTTCCTGCTTCCTCTCTCCTCATGTCTCCCTGTCCCAGGCCTTCTAACACTCTGGATTATTTGTGCTTATTTAAAAACTGACTTAAAGCTGGGCATGGTGGCACTCATGAGGCAGAGACAAGTAGATCTCTGTGAGTTTATGGTCAGCTTGGTTTATATAAGAATTTCAGGTCAGCTGGGGCTACATAGTGAGACCTTGTCTTAAAAAAAAAAATAACATAAATCCAGCATGATGACTTCCAGCTATTTAGGAAGCTGAGGAAGGAGGATCTCTTGAACTCAGTAGTCTAGGGCCACCACACAAAGGCCCCATCTCTTACACATTCATAATGTTTATGGAACCATACTTTTAAAAACTAACTGATTATAACAGTGTCAGTGCAAAGGGAGGGAGTGAAGGGTTGAATACACAGGAGCTGCAGGGACACAATGCCATGGCCAGGGCTACTGCTTCTGCTATGGGAAGAGGAAGAAGAGAAAACTAGAGCTGGAGCAGGGATGGAAGAGGGAAGGGAAGGCACTGTGTCTGCACTGTCTACTCTCAGGAAGCACCTGGGCCTGGCTCCTTGGCCTGACTTTCCCCTAAGGGTCTATCTTTGATCTGTGGCTGGGACTTCTGTCTTCCCCTCCCCCAGCATGCCAACCACCCTGCTTTACCGAGGATACCTCTCTGCTTCTCCCCCTCCTCAGACAGCACCATTCCCTCCATTGGGACAGAATCTTTTATTCCCCTCCCTCCCGCTTCGGAAAAAAAAAATTAAAGCACTAACTACCCAGGAAGGGCCTGCAGATCACAGGAAGGGACTGAAGGAAAAGAGCACAGGACGGTCAAAGAAAAGGTTCATGGGAAGTGTCACTGTGCATAATTGTGTGTGTGTGTGTGTGTGTGTGTGTGTGTGTGTGTGTGTGTGTGATCTTGCCAGAACAAAGACTATACTACTTTGGTAGATGATACCAGTGTCCTTCATCTTTGCCAACAGCCACTTTTGTCAGTCTTTATGACTTGAAGACTCTGTGGGGTATATATATATAATGGTTCCTTATTGTAGTTTCCATTTATTATTGCTCTGATGTGGTGCATTCCTTTTTGTCTATTTATTCTTCTTTTAGCAAAATGATTTACAAATCACTTTTGTAATTTTTATTTGGGATAGGCTTTTCTTCTTTTTTTGAGATAGGGTCTGTTGTTGTATTTTTCTTATTGTGACTGTTGTTAAGACAAAGCCCTTACAATCCAAGATGGCTTTAAATTAGCTATATGTCTGAGGACAACCTTGAACTCCTGACCGTCTGGTCTGCACCTCTGGAGTAATTGCATTCCAAGCCTGTGCCACCACACTAAGTTTCTATTTCTCTTTATGGAATCCTTCCCAGATTTGTATGTTATCTGTTTATCTCTGTAACATTCCATTTTCAATTGTATACTTTGCCAAAGCAAGCACTTTCCTGATATTTAATGAACAGAATTCTTAACGATAATGTGATTCAATTTATCAGTCTTCTGTTTTATATTTGTGTTTCTCTGTGTGCTATTTAGGACATCTTTCCTTATCCATATGTTTTAAAATTATTTTTTATCTTTTCTTCTGGAAGTTCTGTCTTACCATTTACATTATGCCATGTATGAGGCTGAGGGGTGTTGTGTCGTGGAAGAGTGTGTGCTTAACACACACAAACTTCAGTGCCCTGCCACCCACAAATACACTCTCATCTACAATTTATGTAAAAGTGGTATAGTTGGGCTTCTTGGTGACAGGGACTCTATCAAAGCTAATTCAAGTCAGAGAGCAATCTAACTGAGGCAGTAATATACATGTGAAATGAGAGACTCACTGTAGCTTGGATACAGATTCTGGATACAGTTAATCTGGAGTAGCCCTTGCTGATCCCTTCTGTTAGATTTAAGATCCCTGAAAAAGTTATCTGAAGTTAAATCCTAGTTACAACTGTGTCAGGGCCATTAAGAGGAAACTGTCTGTTCCTTTGGAGGAATGTTAGGCCAGAATATTAGTGTCTGCAATTCCTGAAGGAAGTCAATAGTTCCAGAGCTGTATAGCAGCACTTGGGCCAACAGAAATCCCCATTCTTGGGCTCACAGCAGAGATGCCTGGCAAACCCAGGCTCCCACACTCAAAGCTAGAGAGGAGGGAGAGTACTGCCTCCTCACTTCCTCTCCCCCTCCCACAAAGCCCTGTTCTCCAGCCCATGAAGTGCTGGTAGTGACAACTGAAAGAGCAGGCCCTAATCCCCTTCCCCTAGACTGACCATGATCTTAGAATGCACAAGATAATCTGCAGACATTCTCAGTCTCATCCATCTGATAACCCATCTCTTTAGGCCATATTGTACTGGGTAAACATCAGGCTCACACACTTTTCCTTAAAGCTATAGCCACAGACAAATTGTAGGAGGTCAGCATCATGGGAAATGTTTTTCTTTGATAAGCAATTCTGTCCAAAAAAATTATGACAGAGGGCAATAAAATTACCCAGAAAAAATAAATATTGGGGTCAAAAATGTTTGCAACAGTTGTGTAGTAGAAATTTTGTTTATCATTTGTTATTGCTTTGCTTTTTTGTTTTGTTGAGGCAGGGTCTCATGTTGCCCAGGCTGGCCTTGAACTTTCTATGTAGCCAAGGCTATTCTTGAACACCTAATTCTCTTTGCACTCCTCCCAAGTGCTAGAATTACAAGTATGCCTGAACAATTCCAGCTGGGGCTTTGTATAGATAGATACATGATGCATATATGTAAAGATAAGTTGACTTAAAATTTATTCTAGAAGCCAGGTAGTGGTGGTGCATGCCTTTGATCCCAGCATTTGGGAAGAAGAGGCCAGTGAATCTCTGAGTTCAAGGCCAGCCTGGTCTACAGAGCAAGTTCAAGGATGGTCAGGGCTATTACATATAGAAACCCTATCTCAAAAAAGAAAAAGAATCTACCCCCCCCAAGGAAAACCAGTCACTTCAGAATCCAATGAAAGACAGTAAGTGTTCCATATAACCAAAACAGAGAAAGCTAGAGGATTTTACTATGTGGCCCTTTGAATTTCAAGTAAGCCTTGAGTCTCATAAGACAGCTCATAGCTCGCATCGATCAAGTTCATTCCACAGAGGGTATGTTTCACTCAAGAGAGGAAATAGACTCTGCAAGGCAACTTCCATTAAACAATCCTAGAACCTTACATTGCCAGGCAAAAAATATACCTTCCTTTTCTAGAGCACTACCTGAATTCATGATGCTGTTTTGGCAAAGACCTTAGATAACACCTGAACATGTGGGTGCTCTACCTACAGCTAACATTGGGGCCTCCTTCATCGCCTCTCCAGCAAAGAAGCCAGAAATGACCCACAATGAGCCCCCAATTCTTTTCACAGAAATTGCTCATTGGTATGAAAGTCCAATTCTTCCGGTTCCTTTCTGTTCCCAGGTTTCAGGGACCGTGGGCTGAGTATCAGGTTCCAGCCCTGGCCTCCTATTGCATACACTTTAAGGCACCCAAGGAAAAAAAAGTGATAGTGTCATCACCAAGGACAGTTTTTATATTGTACTTTTTCCGCCTACATTTTTCATATTTTCTACAGTGAACATGTGTTAGTTGTATAATCAGTCTGTTAAAGAAAACAGAAAAATAAGATATTTTAATGTTAGAGAGGCTTGGTTCAATTCCTAGTTGTATAATCTATGCAAAACTTGAGTTTTATACAATACAATTAAAAGGAATTATAATGAGCTTATGGATACTGTCTTTCGATAATAGAGATATACTATAGTGGTAAAGCAACTTGGTTGGCATCCCCAGTGGTTGGGGGGGTGCTTTTTTTTTCAACTTGTAGTAACCAAATAAACTTTCAAAATCACCTTGCTAACTAAAGATTTAGAAAAAGATTTTTTTTTTTTTAATGTTAAGAGTGCATAGAGTCTTAAGAATTTCTGAGAATGACTCAGGTCAGAAGCAGTGGCACTTGCCTGTAATAACCTTAGCCCTTGGCTTCAAGTCTATCCTCAGCCACATAGTAACACTGAAGCCAGCCAGCCTGAGCTATAGGAGACAAAAAAAACCCCAAACCACAAAGAAGTCCCATGTGCAATGGCTTGGAAATTCCAAAGACATTCTTAGAAGGGGTATCACTGTGTGCCTTTTAAAATCTATTTCTAAACTGTTTTCTGTTGATGGGTTTGCTCCTTTAAAAAATAAATAAACAGGACGTGTCAGGGAGATTGACTACTTCATGTCTGCCATGAAGGACTTTTTGATGACAAATTGCAGCCGAGTTCTAATGTATGAAGGATTACCAGGATATGGAAAAAGCCAGATACTTATGGAAATCGAGTACCTGGCGTCCCAGCATGAGAACCATAGGTAAGTGTGTCTTGAAATTGTGTTTCTTGTGACCCTGGAAATATTGATACTCTTAAAAGAATTTCTCTTATTTTGCTGTCTTTTCCTGTCTAGAAGAACTATATAACTACAGTTGTTGGGGAATCATGACCCTTGTAGCTGAATAGGTATTTAGTGACAAGAATTTCAAACTAAAAGAAAGAGAAATGGGCTTAATTTCTAGAAACCCCAATTTAATGTTAGGCAAAATTGGAGACTTGAAAACTTAACCCCATTGTCTAGATTTATGGCAACATCCGGTTGAGATGGGATAAGTCTGTCTGCTTTAAGTTTTGAGAATGGGGTTAAAGAATGCTGGGCTGCTAGGCTTTCCATTTGGAAGGTAGGGCTTGTGTATTTACCTCAAACTTTGTCTTCACCCTTCTTGGGTGCTGTAAGGACCCTCTTGGGGATGAGCTGTCTGCCACTCTGAGGGACTAGATTTACAATAATGATGACCAAGATCATGACAACACTGTCTTGTCATGTGTCTTCCCCTCATAACCTAAAGGGTATATAAGGTAGAAGTGTGTGCTAATCTTATATTTATCCAACTTCTATCACTCTTTAATGCCTCAGAAAAGCCAGTTCCAAAAGGGGATAATTACAGCAAGAAACACTGAGTCATTACATTACTTACTAAATTCCCACTATGTTTCAAGAACTGCTAAATTAGTTACCAGGTTACTGCAACAAAGTACCACAAAACCAAATAGATTGAGTTCAGTCCAGGTCTCATCTGGGTTGGTACCCTCACAGGACTAAAAAAACTCTGTCCTGTTCTTCTTTCCTAGCTTCTAGGGCTTTGGTGCCAATGTTTGGTGCTCCTTGGCGTAGACACATCACCTAAATCTCTGCCTTCACACAGCATCTCCCTGTGTGCTTTCTATGTACACATACTCACTTATGTACTAGTTATAGGCAGACATTCATGTAGCCCAGGCTAGCCTTGAACTCCTGATCCTCTTATTTCTACCTCCTGAGTGCTGAGATTCCAGGCACACACTACCACACCCAGCTCACAGTCCCATCTCAGTTCTCTGCGGACTACACTGTTCCCACACAAGGTCCTATTCTACAGTAGTTGGAACACATAAATTTTGGAGAGTACAAGTCAATTCCGACTATGTCAGTGGCCCAAGTGTGGCTGCTATATGATCCCTCCTCTCAGGGAGCTTAGAAGAGATGATGACATGAAATTTAGCAAGGGCGGGGGCAGAGGCATGCAGTGGAATGTTGCAGAAATGGGGTAGGTAAATTCAGGGCACCAGGAAAGTCTTCCAAGAGGCCACTGAAGAAGGGGCTGTGATCTGTGATAACCAATCTCTGGATAGGCAGAAGCAAAGTCATAGAGAGGAGCCACAGCCCTGGCTGTATAAGGAACTCTGATATTTGGTGGTACTAGAGGGTAAATGTCTAGGCAGAAAGGAGTGAGATGCGACAGAATAAGACCTTGGTGAGTCTGTACATCATACAAAATAAGCCATGGGAACCCTGGAAACACTGTAGGACTTGCCTCATTTTTTGTTTATTCAGGTTTTGGATTGCTTTGGGTAGTACTAGGGAACAGACTCCAGACTTAACACAGGCCAGGCAAATATTCTACCACTGAACTACATTCCCAGCTCCCAAATCTGTACCTCACTGTATCACTGAGGTTCTTGAAGGGGGTTGTCTTCAGAGGGTTTCTGGCAGCAGGCACAGGAAATGGCATGCTGTTGTATCAGGAAGGCTCAGATCTAAGGAGTCTGGGCACAGGGCAGTGATGCCAAAACTAGGAAGGAGAAGATACTAGATTAACATAGTAAAGGATGGTGAGGCTGGAATACTGAAGGCAGGAATTAAGAACAGCTTCCAAGTAATTTGATTCATCTCTGTCCTTGCAGCTGAGTATGAGAAATCAGAACTTCCCTCCAGCCTTTGCTATCTTCAGGGACTGTACTTACAATATTCTCCTGATTCTCGATTGTCTTATAAACAGGGCTATTGCTATTGCATTGACTAAGATCAGCTTCCATCAAAATTTTTATACCATCCAGATACTCATGGCTAATGTACTAGGTCTAGATACTTGCAAACATTACAAAGAACGACAAACCAATCTTCAAAATAAAGTCAAGATGCTGTTGGATGATAAATTCCACTGTCTTCTTAATGACATCTTCCATGTCCAGGTAACTAGCTTGTTTTAGATGCCTGCAAAAAAAAAAAGCCATGGGCCAAGCACAGTAGCTCCTATGCCAGATGACTTTGTGTGTCTTAGCCTTCGTCTTCAGATTAACATTGCTGTAATGGAGCACTATGACCAAAAGCAAGGTGGGAGGAAATGGTTCATTTGGCTTATGCTTCTAGATCATAGTGCATCATTGAAGGAAGTCAGTACAGGAACTCAAACAGAGCAGGAACATGGAAGCAGGAGCTGACGCAGAGGCCATGGAGGGATGCTGGCTTGTTCTCCCATCTCCCCATGACTTGCTCAGCTGGGTTTTGTCCTTGTTTTTTGATACAGGGTTTCACTGAGGGACTCTTGTAGACCAGGCTGTCCTTCAATTCACAGAGATCTACCTACCTCTGCCTCCCGAGTGGTGGGATTAAAGATGTTCGCCATCACACCCATTAGCTTTCTTATAGAACCCAGGACCACTGGCCCAGGAGTGGCCTCTCTCATTAATCACTAATTAAAAAAATGCCCTACAGGCTTGCCTGCAGCCTGACCTTATGGAGGCATTTTCTCAACTGTGGTTCCCTCCTCTGAAGTGACTCTAGTCGACATAAACCTATTCAGCATACCTTTCTTATCCTTTGCTAGTTGTTTCTGCAGTGTCCAAGTGTTAGGAAAATGTCTCTCCATTCTCCTTGAAGTGCATTTATATTCATTTTTTAAAACAATTTAGTCATTTGCGGCTAGAGAGACAGCTCAACTATTAAAAGTGGTCACTGCTAATGCAGAGGAACTGAATTTGGTTCCCAGTATCCACATTGGGCAGCTGACAACCAACCAACCACTGCCTGTAATTCCAGCTCCAGAGGGACCTGATGTCCTCTTCTGGGCCTGTGGGTACTAGCACTCATGTGCACAGACTCATATATAAATCCATGCAAATACACATAGTTAAAAATAAATCTTTAAAACACTTAGTCAAGGGGCTAGAGAAATGGCTCCATTGTTAAGATTATTTGCTGTTTTTCAGGAGTCAGGGGTTCAGTTCCCAGCACCTACATGGTGGCTCACAACCATTCGTAACTCCCATTCCAGGGATCTGATAACTTCTGACCTCTTTGGGCAGTAGGTATGTACATGCTGCATATACATACATGGAAGCAAAACATTCATACACATAAAATAAATCTAAAATCTAAAAAATATTTTTAATCACTTAGTCAATATTTATTTTAAGTCCTAAAGACATTTGAGTAAGTCAAAATTATAATGCAATTTCCTATAATGCATAAACACTTAAGGGTTTTGAAGTATAGATATAAACAATACACATTTTAAAAATTTACACTTATTTATTTAATTTGCTATAAGAGTTAAGGGTAGGGGCCTGGAGAGATGGCTCAGCAGTTAAGAGCACTGACTGCTCTTCCAGAGGACAGGGTTCAAGTCCCACCACCCACATGGCAGCTCACAACTGTCTGTAGTTCCAGTTTTAGGCAAACACCAAGGCAAATGAATAAATAAGTTTTAAAAAAAAGAGTTTAAGAGTAGACATAGGGCCTCACACATGCTAAGCATTTGTTCTGTCTCTGAACCACATCCACAGCCCCTTGTAGCATGTTCTTGTGAGACAATGGAAGTATCTAAAAACACCACACTCAAGAAAATCCACATAGCCTCTTACTAGTTTGTATGTTTGAACTGTCCTATCCTGTCTGATCTAGGGCTCAAAGTCACTTTGTTGTCAAAAGTGACATCAAATGTAAAGACAGAGTTTGTCCTTTTCTTTCCTAAAACTGTTCTATTCAGCAGTATAGAGGGTTCAAGCCAGGGAGGGTACTGGGGGATGTAACATCTGAGCATCCTAAGCTTCAGAGCTGTTGAAGTGAGCTGCTCAGAGTCACGTGGCTAGTTGTTAGGGTTAGCCATTGCTGTTTTCCTCTGCTCAACACTCTCCTTCTTTGTACAGTTCCCTGTTTCCCGAGAGATGTCCAGGATGAGCGCATTAAGAAAACAAAAGCAATTGGAAGCTCTGTTTATGAAGATCCTGGAGAAAGTAAGAGCACCTGGGGGCCAGCCACTGGGGGAGGAAACGAGGTCACAAAATGGCCACAAAGCCAGCTGCTCCAAGGGATTCCATCTCTACTGGAGAAGAGCTTTGGAACCATATGAAAGCCATATCCTACAGGGCCTCCTTCTCCTCATCCCTCCACACCTGAGCTGAGTGTGTCTAGAATTAAATATAGAGGAGCTGGAGAGATGGAGGACTCAGTACTTAGGAGAGAACCTTAGCTCAAGTCTCAGTACCCATGTCAACTGCAGTTCCACAAGATCTCTCCCTAACTCTTTTTGGCCTCTATGGACACCTGCACACACACACACACACACACACACACACACACACACACACACACACATCATGTGTGTGCTGCTCCACTATGCATTCATGATCTATTGCATGTCCCCAACATCTGTGCACAAACCTAGTAGATATACACTAAATGTTTAATGAGTAGATGAATAATTCAGACTAGTTGTACTCTGTACAAGAAAAAGGATACACAATCTATTTAAAGTGTAGCCTATACCAGAGTTTTAGCCAAAATAGCATAAACTACCAGCAGTGTCAAGGACAGATCTGTCTCCATTCAGCACTGCGCACACACGACCTATAAACGCCCATGGTGTTTATGTATATGTTGCAGAATATATATATATATGTGTATATATATATATATCCCCAGGATAATTTATCATTTGTCGGTAAATTAAAATTACTTTTAGCTGACGTGTTCATTATTTTTATGTAATGAACATTGTTTTCTGTTTTGTTTTTTTTCTTTGAGTTTGCAGATACCCTCACAACCCTACTTATTCTACAAATTTACATTATCTTTTTTCCTCCTTTTTCTTTTATTTTACTAAGACTCCAACCCAGGGCTTTAGACCTACTTAAAATGCATGTTACACTGAACTATACTCTGTATTTTGTCTGTTTTGAAAAAGAGTCTCTTATAACTCAGGCTGACTCTGAACTCATGCTATAGTGAAGGGTGGGTTTGAACTCTTCATGCTGCTGTCTCCCCTCCCAAGTGCTGAGATCACAAGTAACAATAACCCTAATTGGTGTTAATAGAAACCCAGAGCCAGATATCTGATAAATGCTGAAAGATCAGAGAGACAAAGAAGCCAACCACTAGAGAGACTTCTTAACTCTACTGAATCCTCCTCTTGCCTTATAATTCCTCTCTCTGGCCAGCTACATCACTTCCTGTCTCAACTTCCCTAGTTCTGGGATTAAAGGTGTGTGCCTTCAAAGTACTGGGTTCAAAGGCATGAGATTCCCAAGTGCTGGCTTCTGTGGCTAACTAGTGACTGGCTCTGCCCTCTGATCTTCAGGCAAGATTTACTTGTTAGAGCATACACAAAATATCACCACCATCACAGGCGTGTGCCACACCTGGCTTCAGTATTTCATATTTCCTTCCTTCCTTTCTTCCCTCCCTCCTTCCATTGCTCTCTCTTTATAAAGTCATCACACACTTTTAATCCTAGCACTCTGGAGACATGGTCAAGTGGATCTATCTCTGTGATTTGGAGGCCAGCCTGTTCTACACAGTACAAACCATAAAACTCAGTAAATACACATTCCGCACATACCCATGTACAAGACCCTGTTTCTCTCCCTTTTCCAGACAGTGAGAGAAGAAAGGATTATTTTCATCATCGATGAGGCCCAGTTTGTGGATGGGACCTCCTGGGCCTTCATAGAAAAGCTCATCCGGTCTATGCCCATCTTCATTGTCATGTCCCTGTCCCCCTTTACTGACATTCCCTGTGCAGCTGCCAGCTCCATAATGAAGAACCGGAACACCACCTATATCACACTTGGTACTATGCAGCCTCAGGAGATCCGTGACAAGGTCTGTGTTGACCTCAGTGTGAGCAGCATCCCCAGAGAGCTGGACTCGTAAGCAAGCTTCTCTATCCCAAGCTCTTGACCCCTGCACTCATCCCTCAGATCTGAACTTTATCAGATAGATCCCTTGGGCTGTAAGGTGTGTGTGTGTGTGTGTGTGTGTGTGTGTGTGTATGTATTGTGTGTATGTGTGTGTCTATGTATGTATGTGTGTATGTGTGTGTGTATTGTGTGTATGTGTGTGTCTATGTATGTATGTGTGTGTATGTGTGTGTATGTATTGTGTGTATGTGTGTGTCTATGTATGTATGTGTGTATGTGTGTGTATGTATGTGTATGTATTGTGTGTATGTGTGTGTCTATGTATGTATGTGTGTGTATGTGTGTGTGTATGTGTGTGTGTATGTATGTGTGTGTATGCATGTATGTGTGTATGTGTGTGTGTATGTGTGTGTGTGTTGATGACCTCTTTGATTTGGGTTAGGGTTAGGGTTACATCTCCTCGAGCATTGCTTACTTGATCTCCTTCCCTTTCATCATGGCGAGTATGGGCCTACCTTCTTTGAGCAATGACTAGGAACATGATCATTAATGTTTGGGAACTGGCAGAAAAGAGAAGTTGGTAAACTCTGCAAACCTGCCCACAGCTCAGCAAGGTCTTATCTGACCAGTGATAGGGGGCTGCTGGTGGGGTTTTCAGTCTGTGGCAGAGATTGAAAACTGACTCTTATAAGTGTGTTCTCAGATTGTCAGTGATTCTTCTACTAGGATCTTGACAGCAGCCTCCTTAACATCTAGATGGCCCCATAGCTGGCCACATTGGTGTCAGTCATTCTGTTCCATTTTTTTTTTCATTTAATTGTGTTTAAGTTTTTTTGAAATACAATCTTACTCTGCAGCCCTAGCTGGGCTGATGCTCACTATGTCACCTGTGGCCTCACAGGAACTCTCCTGTCTTGGCTTCCTAAGTACTGGGATTACAGACACTTAACACCTGGTTGTTTTATTTAGGTTGCCCTACTTAAGGAAGACGATGCATAGCACAAGGACTCACTTAGTACAACTCAAGGAATGTATTACTAATACACACATGGGGGTGTATGTGATCTTCATATATGTATGACAGATGTATGTGTATGTAACTATAAATATTCAGCCTACCTTTTGTGTTTGCTTTTATTTAGTTTTTGTCTTTTTGCTGTGTGTGCATGCATGTGTGAGGGAGTATGTTTATGGATATGTGAATGTCTGGGGTACATATGCACATGTGTATGCAGGTGTGTGTGCGTGTGCGCGTACATGTGTGAGGGAGTATGTTTATGGATATGTGAATGTGTGGGGTACATATGCATATGCACATGTGTATGCAGGTGTGTGTGCATGCATGTGTGAGGGGGTATGTTTGTGGATATGTGAATGTGTGGGGTGTATATGCATATGCACATGCGGATGCAGGTGTGTGTGCATGCATGTGTGAGGGGGTATGTTTATGGATATGTGAATGTGTGGGGTATATATGCACATGCGGATGCAGGTGTGTGTGCATGCATGTGTGAGGGAGTATGTTTATGGATATGTGAATGTCTGGGGTACATATGCACATGTGTATGCACGTGTGTGTGCGTGTGCACGTACATGTGTGAGGGAGTATGTTTATGGATATGTGAATGTGTGGGGTACATATGCATATGCACATGTGTATGCAGGTGTGTGTGCATGCATGTGTGAGGGGGTATGTTTGTGGATATGTGAATGTGTGGGGTATATATGCATATGCACATGCGGATGCAGGTGTGTGTGCATGCATGTGTGAGGGGGTATGTTTATGGATATGTGAATGTGTGGGGTATATATGCACATGTGTATGCAGGTGTGTGTGCATGCATGTGTGAGGGGGTATGTTTGTGGATATGTGAATGTGTGGGGTATATATGCACATGTGTATGCAGGTGTGTGTGCATGCATGTGTGAGGGGGTATGTTTATGGATATGTGAATGTGTGGGGTATATATGCACATGCGGATGCAGGTGTGTGTGCATGCATGTGTGAGGGGGTATGTTTGTGGATATGTGAATATGTGGGGTACATATGCACATGTGTATGCAGGTGTGTGTGTGTAGGTCAAAGGACGATATCAGGTGTCCTGTTTTGTCATTCTCCATCTATTATCTTGAGACAGACTCTCTCAGAACCTAGAGCTAGGCTAAAAATTAATACCAATCCTCTTGTCTGCATGTAGGACTACTCTAAGCCCTTTACATCAGTTTGGGGATTTGAACTCAGGTCCTCATGATTTCTATTTGTTAAACTATTTTTTTAGCCCATGTTTAGGAATTTTTTTGAGACAAGATCTTATTATGCAGTCCAGCCTGACCTCAAACTTGAGATTCACCCTCCTTATCTCCCAAGGGCTAGAATTAGAAGTGTTCTCTCTCTCTCTCTCAGAGAACCAAGACCTAGCAGTCTGTCTCAAATGTATGCCAAATATGTTTAAATGAATATACAAAGTTTTCTTTGAGGTCTTTACTTACATTAATAAAATACTAGAAGCAACTGAAATATCCATCCCTTAGTGATTAAGTTCCGTAAAGTAGGATGAATCCATTCAGTGGATGATGGGAAATAACAGAAGGGAATGAGAAACATCTGCTGACATGGATTAGTGACTAGGATCCATTGTGGACTGAAAAAACTGAGGCATAACCTAGTATGTGACTAACACAAAAGTAAGACACGAACTGGAGATATATCTCAGTAGTTAGGTGCACTAGCTGCTCTTCCAGAGAATGGGGCTCAATTCCTAGCACCTATGTAGTGACTTCACAACTATTTATACCACCAGTTGCAAGGGATCCAATTGCCACTAAGAGCATCAGGCATGCCTATGGTGCATAGACATATGCAAGCAAAACCCCAATAAACATAAAACTTAAAATATTATTTTAAAAAGATAGAGGTGTGTGTGTGGTGGAATCTATGTGTGTATGTTTTATTAGCACCTATTAGTTACATGAATTTTATTATGACATTTTCACTTGTGTATATTATATACATTAATTTTACCTCAACCCTGATAGCTTCTCTTGTCCAACTTTATTTCTATTATTTTCTCTTCACCAGATAGCCTCCTTTATACATTCCTGACTCTGTGTGTGTGTGTGTGTGTGTGTGTGTGTGTGTGTGTGTGTGTGTGTGATTGAGGCTACTTACAGTAGCATGAGTGAGGGGTTGTTTACAGGGGAACAGGCACTTTGCCATGACTACATAAAGAAAATGTCTCTTCCTTCTCCATTAACAACATATAAAATCTCAGGGAAAGGTGGGATCCCATTAGCCACTCCCCTTTCCATAACAAGACACAGAGAGAGAATAGTACCAAATAAAATGTGTGTGTGTGTGTGTGTGTGTGTGTGTGTGTGTGCATGTGTTTGGCAACAGGCCTTCTACATGGTTGTCAGGCCTGCCCAGCAAGTATCTTTAACCATCAAGCAATGGTGCTAGAATCTATTTATATTTTTAAAGAAACAGAATTAAGCAAAGCTAATCAAAATTATTACCTACAGCATGAGGAAGAGAAGGCAGAGGATCGGCCTTATTATGTAATTTCAGTTTTGGAAACATGCACCTTGTTACATAACCTAAACTGAATATAGCGGAGAATGTAGCTCAGCTGCAGAGCACATGCCTCACATGTGCAGTTCTTAGCCCTAAACACACACAAAAAAGAAAAATCAATCTTCAAACTTGAAAACAAGTTGAAGCACAAGGAAGTAGAGAAAAGACTGTTCTGAGAAGAGTCTGTTTTTTATGGACAGTTGGTTCTTCACGTGAACCCTTGGCTGTGTTTTCCTCACAGGTACCTGGTGGAGGGGAGCTGCGGGATTCCATTGTACTGTGAAGAATTGCTGAAAAACCTCGACCATCACAGAGTTCTCCTTTTTCAACAAGCAGAGTCTGAGGAGAAGACCAATGTGACCTGGAATAACCTGTTCAGTAAGTGGCTCTTTCTCACTATTCTATCACTATGTCTTTTTTGCAGAGAAGGTGGCAAGGATTGGGGCTAGCCCGTGGGCTGCTTCCTGTGGAAGCCGCTTCTAGGAGAGTGGAAGAAGCACTAGATATAAGGGCTTAAGTACTAGCACCTGGCCAGAGCGGAGTCAAAGACGAGCAGTTCTCACTCCCTGGGCCACAGTCCAGAAAATTCCTTTCAGGGATTGGGCTCACACCCAAGGGTCTGATCTCAGAATCGTCCCAGCAGAAGGCTCTAGGCCCTGCCCAACTGGGCCCCGAATCCAGGGTGAACTGCGTCATCAGACAAGAACTGAGGGCCTTGGAAATGCAGTACCCCTGCCCAGAGCAGAGTAAAAGATTGAACAGACCCCTTGCTCAGAGAAGACAGGAGACACACAAGCCCTCTAGCCACAACTGACTAGGAGTTGATTAATTGTGAACCACTGAAGCCATGGGCAGACACCAGTGCAAAAATACATATAGCAATATAAAGAACAACAAGGCAACACCAGAAGAAACTAATGGTTCTACAACTACAAGACCTGAACAGAGCAATGAAGAAGAATCTGAAGGAAACAACAGCAAAAACACCTTTATGAAGATTATTGAAGCCTTCAAAGAGGATATGAAAAGTTCCCTTAAAGAAATAAAAGAAAATACAAACAAAAAATTGGAAGAGATGAACAAATCCTGGAAAGAAAACCAAGAAAAAGAAAACCAAAAAATGAAAGAAACATTCCAGGAACTAAAAAGTGAAATAGAAGCAATAAAAAGGCACAAAATAAGGCAAAGGTGGAAATAGAAATCCTGAAGAAAAGAGCTGGAACTACAGGCACAAGCATAACCAACAGAATCCAAAAGATGGAAGAGAGAATCTCTGGAGTAGAAGACTCAACAGCAAAAATAGAGGAATCATCAGTCAATTAAAACACTAAAACCAAAAAAGCTGTTAACACAAAACGTTCAGGAAATTTGGGACACCATAAAAAGACCTAACCTGAGAATAATAGGAATACACAAAGGAGAATTCCAGCTCAAAGGCACAGATAATGTATTCAATAAAATCATAGAAGAAACTTTCCCAACTTAAAGAAGGAGATACCTATAAAGATACAGGAAGCTTACAGAACACCAATAGATTTGACCCCCCAAAAAAGTCAGCACGCCACATAATAATCAAGCCACAAAACATACAGAACAAAGAAAAAATTTTAAGAGCTGCAAAAGAAAAAGGTCAACTTACTTATAAAGGCAAACCCATCAGAATAACACCTGACTATTCTATGGAAACAATGGAAGCAAGAAGGGCTTGGTCAGAAGTTATACAGACACTGAAAGAGCATGGCTGCCAAACTAGACTACTGTATCCAGCAAAAATATCAATCACCATAGATGGAGTAAACTAGATATTTCATGACAAAGCCAGATTTAAACAATACCTATCTACAAATCCGGCCCTTCAGAAAGCATTAGAAGGAAAACTCCAACCTAAGGATTCCAGACACACCCATGAAACCACAAACAATCAATAACCCCACAGAAGAAAAACCCAGAGAAAGGAAATACATACAACCCACCACCAAAAATAACAGGAAATATCAATCAGTGGTCACTAATATCCCTTAATATCAATGGACTCAATTCACCCATAAAAAGACACACACTAACACAATGGATACAAAAACAGAAGCTATCCTTCTGCTGCATACAAGAAACCCATCTCAAGCTTAAAGACAGACACAGGCTCAGAGTAAAGAGTTGAGAAAAGATTTTCCAAGCAAATGGCCTTAAGAAACAAGCTGGGGTTGCCATCCTAATGTAGAACAAAGTAGACATCAAACTAAAATCAATTAAAAGAGACCAGGATGGACATTATTTATTCATCTCAGGAAAAATCGGTCAAGATGAGATTTCAATCCTGAATATTTATGCCCCTAATATAAGGGCACATATCTATGTAAAAGAAACAATACTAAAGTTCAAATACCACATGAACTCTCATACCCTAATAGCGGGAGACCTCAATACCCCACTTTCATCCTTGGATAGGTCAACCAGAAAGAGACTCAATAGAGAAATAAGGAGTCTAACAGAGGTTATGATGCAAATATACAGAAGTTTTCCCCCAAATGCAAAAGAATATACGTATTTCTTAGCACCACATGGAACTTTTTCTAAAATTGACGACATAATTGGTCATAAAACAAATATAAGTACAAAAAGAGGAAATAATCCCATGTATCATATCAGACCACCAGGGCCTAAAGTTAGAGTTCAACATCAAAAATCACAGAAAGCCTACCATCTCATGGAAACTAAACATCACTCAACTGAAACACCTCTGGGTCAAGGAAGAAATTAAGAAAGAAATCAAAGACTTCCTAGAATTTAACAAAAATGAATCCACAACGTACCCAAACTTGTGGGACACAAGGAAGGCAGTCTTGAGAGGCAAATTCATAGCACTAGATTCCTATATGAAAAACCTAGAGAAATCCCACACTAGAGAACTAACAGCTCAGCTGAAAGCCTTAGAACAATTAGAAGCAAACTCATCTAGAAGGAGTAGATGGCAGGAAATAATCAAACTTAGAGCTAAAATCAATACAATTGAAACAAAAAGAATAACATAAAGAATCAATAAATCAAAGAGTTGGTTCTTTGAGAAAGTCAACAAGATAGATTAAACCCTTATCCAAACTAACCAAAAAGCAGAGAGAGAGTATCCAAATCAACAAAACCAGAAATGAAAAGGGGGACATAACAACAGACTGCCAGGAAATTCAGAGAATTATCAGGTGATACTTTGAAAATCTACACTCCACAAAAATGGAAAACCTAGAAGAAGTAGACAGCTTTCTGAACAGGTAACATTTACCAAAATTAAATGGAGATCAGATTAAATAACTAAACAGACCTGTAACCCTAAAGGAAATTGAAGCTGTCATTAAAAGCCTCCCAAGTAAAAAAAGCCCAGGTCCAGATGGTTTCAGTGCAGAATTCTACCAGACATTCAAAGATGAGCTATTACCAATACGCCTCAAACTATTTCCCACAGTAGAAATTAAAGGAATATTGCCAAACTCTTTTTATGAGGCCACAATTACACTAATACCCAAGCCACTCAAAGACACAACAAAGAAGGAGAATTACGAACCAATTTTCCTCGTGAATATTGATACTAAATTTCTCAACAAAATTTTGGCAAACCATATACAACAACATATAAAAAATATCATCTACCATGATCAAGTAGGTTTCATCCCAGAAATGC
Source organism: Sigmodon hispidus (assembly GCA_004025045.1). Classification (NCBI taxonomy): domain Eukaryota; kingdom Metazoa; phylum Chordata; class Mammalia; order Rodentia; family Cricetidae; genus Sigmodon; species Sigmodon hispidus. The sequence goes on from PVIH01007762.1 coordinate 61,591, forward strand.
AGGGATGGTTCAACATATGAAAAACTGTAAATATCATCCATCATATAAACAAACTGAAGGAAAAAAAAACCCACATGATCATATTCTTAGATGCTGAAACAGCCTTTGAAAAAATCCAACATTCCTTTATGATAAAAGTCCTGGAGAGATCAGGAATACAGGTAAAATATCTAAATATTATAAAGGCAATTTACAAGAAGCAGACAGCCAACATCAAACTAAATGGAGAAATACCCAAAGCAGTCCCACTAAGATCAGGAATGAGACAAGGATGTCCTCTCTCCCCTTATCTATTCAATATAGTTCTCAAAATTTTAGCTAAAGTAATAAGAGAAGGAGAGGAGATTAAGGGGATACAAATTAGAAAAGAAGAAGTGAAACTATCTCTATTTGCAGATGATATGATTGTATACATAAGTGATCCACAAAATTCTACCAGGAATCTTCTACAGCTGATAAACACCTTTAGCAAGGTAGCAGGATACAAGATTAACTCAAAGAAATCAGTAGCCCTTCTATACACTAAAGATAAAAGGGCTGAAAAAGAAATAAGGGAAACATCACCCTTTATAATAGCTGCAAATACCATTAAATACCTTGGAGTGGGCTGGAGAGATGGCTCAGCGGTTAAGAGCACCATCTGCTCTTCCAGAGGACCCGGGTTCGATTCCCAGCACCCACATGGCAGCTAACAACTGTCTATAGTTCCAGTTCCAGGCAAACACCAAGGCAAATAAATAAATAAATACATAAAAGTGTTTTAAAAAAAAAATACCTTGGAGTAACTATAACCAAAGAAGTGACAGATCTATTTGACAAAAACTTTCAATCACTGAAGAAAGAAATTGAAGAGGATATCAGAAAATGGAAAGCTCTCCCATGTTCCTGGATAGGTAGGATCAACATAGTAAAAATGGCAATTCTACCAAAAACAATCTACAGATTCAACCCACTTCCCATCAAAATCCCTACACAATTTTTTTACAGACCTTGAAAGAACAGTACTCAATTTCATTTGGAATAACGGGAAAGCCAGGATTTCCAAAACAATTTTGCTCAACAAAAGAACCTCAGGAGGCATCACCATCCCCGACTTCAAATTATACTATAGAGCTACAGTAATAAAAACAGCCTAGTACTGGCATTAAAAACAGACTCATGAATCAATGGAATCGAACTGAAGATCCCTACATAAACTAAAAAACCTACAAACACCTGATCTTTGACAAACAGGCCCAAAATAGTGGGGATAAAAAAAAGATAGTATCTTTAACAAACGGTGTTGGCAAAGCTGGATGGTCATGTGTAGAAGAATGCAAATAGATCCAAGCCTATCACTCTGTACAAAACTCAAATCCAAGTGAATCAAAGACCTCAACATAAACCCAGCCACACTGAACCTGATAGAAAAGAAAGTGGGAAATACGTGTCAACACATTGGCACAGGTGACCACTTCCTAAATATAACACCAGTAGCACAGACACTAAGAACAACAATCAATAAGTGGGACCTCCTGAAACTGAGAAGCTTCTATAAAGCTAAGGACACAGTCAATAAGACAAAATGACAGCCTACAGAATGGGAAAAGATTTTCACCAACCCTATAAGTGATAGAGGATTGATCTCTAAAATATATAGAGAACTGAAGAGACTAGAGCCCAAAACCTTGAATAACCCAATCAAAAAATGGGGCTCAGAACTAAAAAGGGAATTCCCAAGAGAAGAATTACAAATGGCTGAAAGGCACTTGAAAAAGTGCTCAGCATCTTTAGCCATCAGAGAAATGCAAATCAAAACAACTTTGAGATACCACCTGACACCTGTCAGAATGACTAAGATAAAAGACACAGATGACAGCCTATGCTGGAGAGGATGTGGAGCAAGGGGAACACTCCTCCATTGTTGGTGGGAATATAAGCTGTCTCAGCCACTCTGGAATGCAGTATGGCAGTTTCTTAGAAAACTAGGAGTCAATCTCCCCAAAGACCCAGCAGTACCACTACTGGGCATATACCCTAAAGATGCACATTCGCACTGGGCATAAACCCTAAAGATGCACATTCGCACTCCAAAGGCATTAGCTAAGCTATGTTCATAGCAACATTATTCATAATAGCAAGAACCTGGAAACAACCTAGATGCCCCTCAGCTGAAGAATGGATAACAAACTGTGGTACATCTACACAATGGAGTGCTACTCAGCAATAAAAAAAAAATGAATCCTAAAATTTGCAGGCAAATGGATGTATTTGGAGAATATCCTCCTGAGAGAGGTCTCACAAACTCAGAAAGATAAACAGGGGATGTACTCACTCATTGATGGACTTTAAACAAAAAAGCTAAGTATGTCCAAGCTGCAAACCACAACCACTGAACAGCTTGGGATCTGAAACGCCTTGGACCAGCACCTTGGAGTCCATTCCCTCAAGAGAAACACCTGACTCACTCTTGATGTAGGGGTGAGGAAAGCAGATCTGCCTGGAGTGGATGTTGAACTAAGCCACCTTGTGACCTTGGGACCTCCTGCCTTTGCTGTGGTGGAGATAAACTGATGGAGAGAATAGTGAGTGACTGGGAGGGGCGGGAGGAGGAAGGGAACCTGAACAAGGTCATACATGGATTAAAAAAAATGAGTTCCTGACTGGGTATCTGTCCCCATAGTCTTATGCTGAGAAGCCTGGAAGCATGCATTATTCATGCCAATCATCCTCACCAATTATGATACATTGAAAGTCTTTTATAAATATATTGATGTGAACTATGTAGTACTTACTGTTTGTGGTCACTGAGGAGCCGTTTGCTGCCTGGCAGTCTTTGGGTGCATGATTTATCTCTTCAGGAGTGGAAGAACTCGACTGTTCACTTTTATATTCTTACTTCATCCACCAAGTGTCATATGACTGACCTAAGGAAGGGACATTTTGAAGTGTGGGTGGAGAAACTCAGTTTTGTTTTCAAGCCTCCCCATGTTAAATCTCCCTCAGGTTATAGCCATGTCCTTATAAGCCCAATGGGAACAAGAATGAACACATAGCTCTAGATTACTATAGGTGATAGGATGGAGTCAAGGTTGGCTGTGAACTCCATTTTTGTAAAGTTAAAAGTATATGGAGACAGCAATAGTACCAATTTTTGTTTTGGAGGGTGGGAAAGAAGATAATCTGAGTTGATTATCACATATCAGTTTTTATGTTCTAGAACGGTTGGTGACCCAGTACATCTCTGTTTAGTCTTGTTCACCTGACCACCTTCTCAGCACTCTCAGAGAAAGCAGACTTTTTGAAGACAGGATAATGATCCTCAACTTTCCTTCCCTCTTATTTCCCCATAGAGAATTCTGTTAGGCCAACAGAAGACATGCATTTGTATACTTCTGTATCTGAGGGACGTAAAGAAGTCTGTTACCTTGCAAGTGGTGTCAGGCTAAAGAACTTGTCACCTCCAGCATCACTGAAAGGTAAGAAAGTTGAACTCCCACTCATTTTTCAGTAGGTTTTACTTTTGCCTCTTCTAGGACGGCTATATAAAGAAAAATGCTAACCAAGTTTTTTGAGTACTTGTTTTGTGTTGCCCCAACAGGCAGGCTATCGGTGGGTTTGGATTTTTTCTCCCTCTAGTTAAGTACCAGCCACCTTCCCGCCGTGTGGTTTCTGTATGCTTATTCAGATGCATAAAAGAGTGAAGTGTAAAGAGCTGGGGAGACAAGGGGGCTCAGTTGGTAAGGTGTTTGTTGTACAGCAAGAGGCAGAACCTGAGGTTCAGTCTGTAGAACTCATCAGGCAAGGTGGCACATGATTTTAGTCACCACGCTGAGGGGGTAAAGATAGGGGCTCACTGAAACTCAGGGTCTATCAAATTAGCTAAATTGGCAAATATCTGTGCAAAAAAAAAAACCTAACTAGGTTACTTTTCTATTGCCATGACAAAACACCATGGTCAAGGCAATTCATAAATAATTCATAATTCTGGGCTTATATTTGTAGAGGGTTAGATCCCATGACAATCACAATGGGAAACATGTCAGCAGGCAGGCAGGCATGGTGCTGGAGCAGTAGCTGAGAGATCTATAAGTAGGAGACACAGAGAGCTAACAGGGAATGATGTAGACTTTTGAAACCTCAAAGTCCACCCCCAGTGACACACCTTCTCCAACAAGGTCACACCTCCTAATCCTTCCCAAGCAGTTCCACCAATAGGAGCCCAACATGTGAGCCTATGGGGCCACTTCAATTCCAAATACCACAGACCCTGTCTCAGAAAATAAGATGGCTGGGAGTGGTGCACAGAGAAACCTTGTCTTATAAAACAAACAAAGTAAGTAAGTAAATAAATAGGGCTGAAGAGTGATTGAGGATAGCTCTCAGTGTAGACTTCTAGCTTCTAAGTACACACATACACACACACACACACAAGCACATATATACATACACAAATAATGGAGTGTAATGCATTGCATTGTCAGTTAAGCTGAAACCAGTCATAAGGCAGAAAAATATAACACAGACATTTTCTAATGTTGAAGTTAATGAGAAAAAAAATGATAAAGAACAAGTTTGTATTCAGGATTTATTGTAACATTAAATGTCTGGAAGGATGGCCTGGGGACACTTGGAGTCTTTGTCTGCAACAAGTGTTTATGTTTCATTCACTGAGTCCCCTGGAGTATGAAGGTGTCCTAACTTATTTTCAACTTCTCCCTACTTGTGTTCTGTGGACATACTGAGAAATTCAAATTTTGTCTCTAATGCATATAAAATGTCCAAGAAGGCGAATGAAAAGATGGTTCCATGCTGCTCTTGCAACAGACCTGGATTCCACTTCTAGCACCTACATGGTGGCTTACAGCCCTGTACCTCCAGTGCCTGGGGGTCTGACACTGTCTTCTGACCTCCAGTGCATGCAGCGAATATGTTGTGACACAGGTTCACACATATAAGTAAAAAATCTTTTAAAAAGTGTTTAAGAAGGTGCTAGGGATGTAGCGTGATGGTAGAGCAAGTTGTTGGGCATGCCTACATTTAGGCCCCCAGAAAACACTCACACACACACATGTACACACACACAGACACACAGACACACAGACACATACACACACATACACACACACACACACACACACACACACAAATGACCAGGAACACATGAACCAGGTTCAAGCTTAGATAAAGAATTGGGGCTGGCGCTCTACACTCTTCACCCTTGCTAATGTGATAGAGGTGGTAATGTGTGTCATGAGCATAAATGAACCATTGAACAAGTAGAGAGAGTCCTGTGCTTACTGCTGAGCAGGTCCAGGCAAAAGAAGAGCCAGTAGAGATATAGGGCAGCTGGAAAAGCCTTCAAAGCACAGGAATGGGAGACCTGAATACTGTGGCCTCCTTTGACTTCTCCTTACACATCTTTGTCACCCGTTAGCACTAAACTAGAATACCCTAAAGTATGTCATATTCGTGTCATAAAAATAGAGCATAGAAACTGCATCTTGCATGTTCCCAGTAGGAGAGGTATCTATAAATTGGGCACTAAGTAATTACTTCTTTTGACTTGGTTTACAAATTTGATATGTTTCTACAAACAAGAACTGTAGCTCTGAACAGTCATCCACCTCTAGGATGCATCTGATAATGGTAGAGAACTAGTGTCCCATTGTGTGGCTTTCTACCAACAGAAATCTCTCTGGTCCAGCTGGACAGCATGAGCCTTTCCCATCAAATGCTGGTGAGATGTGCTGCCATCATTGGCCTAACCTTCACCACAGAGCTGCTGTTTGAGATTCTCCCCTGCTGGAACATGAAGTCTATGATCAAGGCCCTGGCCACCCTAGTGGAATCAAATGTGTTTGATTGCTTCCGGAGTAGCAAAGATCTTCAACTAGCCCTAAAACAAAATGTGACCACAGTTGAGGTGCATTATCGTTCTTCATTCCTGAAGCTCAGCGAAGGGTTAGGTAAGCAGGACCTGGAAAATGTCTATATTTCCCCCTTGGTTAGAGGCATAGCTAGTTGAATGGGCTAAGAGTACTGGATATGTAGTGGAGTGGTAGAACACTAGCCTAGCATGCACAATATCCTGGGTTCAATTCCCAGTACCACAAAACAAAACAACCTACCAAAAATAGAGAAGTGATGTGTGCAGAAGGAGTAGCTGAACTGTTGCCTGCTGCCTGGCTGAGCAGCCCTTTTTTCTCTTTGTAGCTCATGGTAAAGAGGAGCTCCGTGAAATGGAAGGTGAGGTGATTGAGTGCCACCTTCTGCGGTTCTGCAGACCTATAATGCAGAAAACAGCCTATGAGCTGTGGCTTAAGGACCAGAAGAAAGTCTTGCATTTGAAATGTGCCCGCTTTTTGGAGGAAAGTGCCCATCGATGCAACCATTGTCGAAACAGAGACTTCATCCCTTACCACCACTTCATAGTGGACATTCGCCTCAACACTTTGGATATGGATACTGTCAAGAAGATGGCAAAATCTCAGGGATACAAAAGTAAAATTTACTTCACTTCTAACCAATCCCAACTCCTGCTGGGAAATCTTGGATATTAAAATCTATATGGATTGGGTCAGGATCTTGAGGGTTTCAATGCCCCTAGGGTTTGGCACACAATGGTGTGATAGGTACACGGGGCAGGGAAGAGCCAGCAATGCACTTGGGGTATCAGAATCCATCTCACTGTGACTTCCACACAGAACTCTGGTAAATGAAGGGCAGCTGAGCTGAAAGCAAAATGTCTCACAAAGGATGGAATCCAGTAGATGTTATGTGGGGTGCCTTCCAGGATGTTTGTTGAGCCTTGAAGCTATTTAGGGCTGTGCACTGCACAGTCATTATGCTCAGGACTTTATCCAGTTTTGAGTCTCTACCTACTGCAAACAGAAGCTCCCCTAACGAAGGCTGAGAGCAGCACTAATCTATGGGTATAAACAGAAATATTCAGAAGGCATTTTGATACCATGCCATTTTAGCAAAGCAACAATAATATTATCTAATATCCTATTATCTAAGATAAATGGAATAGCCTGTGTTGGTCTTTTTTAGGAGGGAGATAGGGGGCGGCTCTGGGTCCTTCCTGACAATAAGGAGGTATCCTACACCTGGTTCTGGCATTTCTGTTTACCAACTTATGGTTTGTGGAAGCAACATTTTCCATTCATACAGGGTACTTCCCTTCAAACTCTTTATTTTTTTTTATTTTTTTTTAAAAACTTTATTTATTTATTTATTTGCCTTGGTGTTTGCCTGGAACTGGAACTACAGACAGTTGTTAGCTGCCATGTGGGTGCTGGGAATCGAACCCGGGTCCTCTGGAAGAGCAGACGGTGCTCTTAACCACTGAGCCATCTCTCCAGCCCCCAAACTCTTTTTTTAAAACAATTAGTTAACAAAATAGTTTCCACGTGGCTTTTTCATATCTACATCTGTAGTTTCAGTTAACTCTCTCCCTCTTCAGTTCTCTCTCTGTCTCTCTGTCCCCATCTCTCATTTTTGAGACAGGGTCTCATTATATAGTCCTGTTAGCCTAGAACTCATTACTTAGACTAGGCTGGCACTGAACTTCTGAGTGGTCCTTCTGAGTATTACAGTCATGTGCAATCATACCCAGCCCTGCCTTCCATTCTCTGAGAGGAGAGAGGGATGCGGAGGAGAGAAGAAAGAGATTAGTTTGGTGATTATTCAGAGGGAAGAAGTGATTCCTGACAACTGAATTTGACCCTGGGGAGCCACATGACAGAAAAAAAGGAACCACTTCCCACAAATTGTCCCCGGACCTCTCATGCACACTATGGCACATATGGATTCCACTCACATAAGTAAATAATGTAAAAGACAAGAGTCTATCTTTAAGTTCAGAATCTTAGAATCAAGTCTTCCAAAAGCTTCAGCACACAGAAGATGGGACCTTAGTGGTAGTTACCAGGGCAAGTAAGGTGTCAGAGAAATGTACACGATTGTCACTGAGTGATGACTACTATCATTTATTATCCTCAGCATTACATTTTTCCAAAGTTGAAAATACATTTATTACTATTACAAAACTAAAGTGAGTGTAGTACATGCCTGTAATCTCAACACTTGGAAGATGGAGGCAGGAGGACCAGGAGTCTACGGTCATTATTGGCTAAACAGCAAGTGTAAAGCCAATCTGGGCTCCAAGAGACTTTGTTTCAAAGAAAACAAAGTTAATATGTGTATAGAATGCTATTGACTTTAAATTCTGTACCAAAACACAGTGAATGTCATCATCTAAAGAGAGGTTCTAAATAGAGCTGCATGAAATACAAAGATTGACTAGAGTTCAAGAGGTAGGGCTCTTAAACAGTGTGCTAAGAACTACGGCAAAGCACTTCATGCAGGCTGATGGTCACACAAATTGGGGAATTTATTCTATAAGGACAGACACAGAATATTCAAATTGCATTTCTGTGAACTAGAAGATCTCTTCAGATGTGTGGAAGCAAGAGGCTAGAGAGTAGGGAGCCAGCCTGGGCTGCAGAACTCAAGGATAGCCTGCCTGAGTTAGATAGTAAACTCTGTCTCAGACAAAACAACCTACATGTGCATGTATGTGTATATATTTACATTTCTATTTCTTCACTACACATTAATGTTACTTTCTTTATGATTACTAAACTGTAGTTTTAGTTACTGTATGTTAAGTGGGTCAGGATTATGTTATCAGCTATAACAAAGCAGCACTTCAGTGCATCAGCACAGTGGAACGGGAATTTATTTACCTACCTTTGTAATAAGCAACTGAAATTTTGACAAGTCAGGCTCCTCCTAGTCAGTGTTTTGCTTTCCTTTTAGAACTAGCTGCTTTTCTGTCTAAGGAAAGAACAGGGTAGAAACCCATCTACTTCAGAAGAGTTGTCCATCACTTACGATCTGATTCTACTGGAGAAAAGAACCACATAGCTTTTTCTAAGCTGAGGTGCCGAGGGAGGGGGGAACATGGATGAATCAGGCAATGTGGTTTCTTGCTGGGTAAAAGGTATGAATCTTTGGTGGGTGGCAAATGTCTCATTTGCTCAATTATTTTTTAGGTGAAGAAGAAGTCATCTTTTCTAAATCAGAGGTCCCTAAGAAATACAAATTCCCTGAGAATCTCAGGTATGAACATCCATAGTTTTTAGGAGATAGAAAAGAAGCAAGTGTCATGAAACTGGGATCACTTCTGGCCAACCCTTTAGGCCCCTTAGGTACACAGGAAAAATGACACTGACTGCGTGGTACATCTCACTGGTCAGTGAGAGCGGCACTGGATTTCGTTAGTCTTCAAAGATAATTTCATATCAAAATCTGTGTCATGCCTGTAATTTATTGAGCATGGTGGTACATATCTATAATCCTAGCATTGAGGAATTAAAGATAGGAGGATCACAAAGTTGAGGTCATCCTTGGCTACATAGTCAGTGTGTGGTTCTCTTGGGCTGGACCCTGTAATACATAAATCATTCTGGTATTTATTGTATTTAAACAGTGACACAGAAACAAGGGAAATGATATTGCACTTCTTTGACAATGTTATCATAAGAATGAGGTCATCTCAGGATGACATCATCCCTTTGGAATCATGCCAGTGTGAGGAGCTGCTCCAGATTGTCATCTTGCCACTGGCCCAACATTTTGTAGCCTTAGAAGAAAATAACAAAGCTCTGTACTATTTCCTAGAAGTTGCATCTGCATATCTCATCCTGGGGGACAACTATAAGGTAAACTATTGTTCTATACCACTTCCTCTTCTACCTCTAAGACTCATACACAGCCAGAGTCCAGATCCTGTGTGCTTACACACTAAGACTCACACAGAGTGTGGTTCCTATGTGCTTACACACCAAGACTCACACAGAGTGTGGTTCCTGTGTCCTTATACACTAAGACTCACACATAGAGTCCGGTGCTTATGTGCTTACACCCTAAGACTCACACACAGCCAGAGTCTGGCTCCTGTGTGTTTTTGTATCACTTTATGTTGATCCCTGGCAGCAGCTCTTTTTTTTGGAAAAATTACATCACTCAGAAGGGAAATGATCTCAGATTAAGAAAAGAGTTAGAGCAATTTGAAGAACCATTATTGTCTTAGTCAATGTTCTAACGCTCTGAAGAGACGCCATGACCACAGCAACTCTTATAAAGGAAAGCATTTAACTGGGTGCCAGCTTACAGATTCAGAGGTTTAGTCCACATCCCACATCAGTCCATTGTCATCATGGTAGGAAGCCCAGTGGCACAAAGGCAGACTTGGCACTAGAGTAACAGTTGGGAGCTCTACATCCAGATCAGCAGACAGCAGGAAAAGAGAGCCGCTGGACCTGCCTTGAGCTTCTGAAACCCCAAAGCCCACTCCCCGTAACACACTTCCGCCAAGAAGGCCACACCTCCTAACAGTGCCCCTCCCTAATGACCAAGTATTCAAATCTCTTAGCCTATAGGAACCATTCCTATTCAAATCATCACAATCATCATGTATCATGCCTGGCATGGTGGCACATGCCTGTGATGCCAGTACTTGGAAGGCAGAAGCAGGAAGATTAGGATCTATTCAAGACCAGATTTAGCTACATGGCAAGTTCATGGCCATCTAGGATACACAAGACCCTGTCTTGAAAAAAGTAATTAATAATTGGTTAATTAAAGTACTACAAACAAGCCAGGCATGGTACTTCAGAAGCTGAGGCAGAAGAATCACAAACTTGAAGTTAGCCCAAGTTGCATAGCAAGTTCAAGACTAGCCTAGGCTACAAAGCAAATCTTTCATTGTTTAATGAAATATTGCATATCTGGGAGAGGGGAAAATGGACTTATATGCAAATGATTTGGGTTCACTTTTAGCAAATGTTTCATTTTCATCACACTCCTCCTAAGCAGCACCCCAGCAGTCTATGCTTTGCAGTCCAACAGTGCTTTAGAGCACACACTATCTTATAGGTTTTCTGGCTGATGTCAACTTTGTTTCAGTCCTGTAGCCCTCAGAGGCTCACTTGCTTTTGTCTTTGTGCAGTTTGGCTAAATTATCATACAGACAAACCTGAGGCCACCAGAGCACTAGTTAACATTTCCCTAGGGAAACTAAGTTTCCATGACAACATGCCCCTAGAACTAAGGTAATTACATGCATATAATGAAACAAAAGAAGTGATTGCTGACTCCTGCAGTCAGAGGTAAACCAGAAGTTAAGACAGTTCTGTCTTGTTTGGAGGCCCAATATGGACAATGTGACCAGGTGTAGGGACAACCTGGGACGTGAAGTGGCTCCTGTTTCCCTGCTTCAGTAGAATCTGGGGCAAGAGACCCTCTGTTATAACTCACCACTTGTCTGTTTTCTTGGCTGGTTGGTTGCAGGCATACATGTATTTGGGTGAGGGAGAAAGGCTGCTGAAAACGCTGACAAATGAAGATTCTTGGAGTCAGACCTTTGAATATGCGACCTTTTATAGTCTCAAAGGGCAGGTAAGAAGCCTCTGAAGGCATAAAGCTGTAATTTTACGTTGGAGACCCAAGGCAGTCCACAGAAGGAGTAGAAGTCATCTGTAAATGCTCACAGGTCCCAGAGCTCCAAGCTTCTTTACTCAATGCTTTCTCACTATAACTTGACATCTTTCCTATCAAGCAGGTTTACATTTTTATGAGCATCTTCGTAACAGTGCATGAGTGAGTAAATATCCCCTTATATGATACACAGCTCAATGCCAAGCCCTGTTCCTCAGCCTTCCTTGTGCAGGCACCCAATAAGCATTTATTTTTAATATTATGTCAAAGCACATGAAGATTTTGTTCTTGGGCCAACAGCTCAGCTTTTTACATAAGCATTCCTCCAAATTTACTGTTGGAACACACTGACTAAGTCTGGAACACATCTCTCCCCCTTCCCATCTCCCTTAGGTCTGTTTTAATATGGGACAGATGGTACTCGCCAAGAAAATGCTGAGAAAGGCACTGAAGCTTCTCAACCAAAGGTTTCCTTGCAACTTTATCACCCTCATTTTTCAAATGCATGTTGAAAAGAACAGACTCTCCCACTTCATGAACCAGAATCCCCAGGAGGGCTCACTGCCAGGGTAAGGGAGGAAGCTGGGGAGCCCAGGGTCTCATTTATATTGCCCAGATGAGAACAGCTTCCATACAGCACAAAGTCCGTCCTCACAGCCTGGTGCTCCAGGAGCTCAAACGCTCCTGTTTGGTCTGATCACTTGTTAGGACAGGGTAGAGGCAGATATGGTAAGAGCTTGCTGGCCAGGGCTGGGGTGCCCTGAGCACTTCACAAATAGCTTTTGTTTAAGAATTTCAGGTGATTCTTGGGGTTCCTTCACAAAATGTCTTAGTTAGGGTTCCTATTGCTGTGAAGAGACACCATGACCTTATCAACTCTTATGAAGGAAAAACATTATACTGGGGTGGCTTACAGTTCAGAGGCTTAGTTTATTTTTGTCACCGTGTGACATGGTGGTGTGCAGGCAGACATGGTGCTGGAGAAAGAACTAGGAATCATCTATCTTAATCCACAGACAACAGGAAATGAACTGAGACACTGGGCATGGATTGAGCATCTATAAAACCTCAAAGCTCACCTCCACAGTGTCACACTTCCTCCAACAAAGCCATACCTACCACATAAAGCCACACCTTCTAATAGTGCCACTCCTTGCAGTTGTACAGCTGTACTTAGGTTGGTTTTGAGCCATCTTGTGGAGTTAGAAATTGAACCTGGGTTCTCAGCAACAAGAACTCTTAACAGCTGAGCCATCCCAGCCTCCCCATAACATGGTTTGGGTAAAAACACTTGCCCTTGTCACTTACCATTAAGAGAAGCTGATTCAAGGACGGGGATGTTATTCTCACATTTGAGTCTATAGGAAAGGAGTGGATGATCTGACCCCATTTTACATAGAAGGTGAAATTCAGACAGGTCAAGCAGTTAATTTAATGTAACATACTTAAATGAAGGTGATGGTCAGTCATGAGTCAGGTCTGCAGTTTAGGTAAGGGCTTTGGAGAGAACAGCAGAACACAGAGAGCCTGAGCACATGAGCCCAATGGTAATGAAACTTTTCTGTCCATCTGCCATCCTTGTGACAGGAAGAAACTGGCACAACTTTACCTGCAAGCCTCCTGCTTCTCCTTGCTGTGGAAGATCTACAGCTTAAATATCTTTTTCCACTACAAGTATTATGGCCAATTGGCAGCGATGATGCAAATGAACGCCTCACTGGAAACTCAAAATGATTTCCAGGTATGTTTGGAGCTGTCCTCGAAATTGCAGAATCTCATTTAGAAAACAGCATCAAGCCTCCTAGCCAAAGCCAATGGGAACTGAAAATCACACAGTTGGAGTGGAAGCCTCTTTGACTGGGTAGTTTTGCCAGCAGCTAACAAATGTTTTGGCCCCAGATGACGCCACTGTCAGAAATTAATATTGAGTCAAACAACTTTTGTGTTTGTGGGTTGGAATTGATACTATAGGACACAAAGTGGGAAAAACTTAAAATTCTTAAAAACTACAGTAAAAAGTGTATATCAACATAATTAGCATTTGCATTAAAAATACTACAGTTCTCCAAACAACAGCCCCAAAATACAATGTGTATTAGTTTTTGTAAATATCTTTTTTTTTCTTTATAGATTCACTGTGTTTGTGTGTCTGTTTTGTTTTGACACAGGGTTTTTCTGTGTAGCCCTTGCTATCCTGGAACTAGATTAGTAGACCAGGCTGGCCTCAACTCACAGAGATCTCCCTACTTCTGCCTCCAAAGGATTGGGATTAAAGTCATGCACCATCATGCCCAGCTCGTGTGTCTTATTTTGTTTAAGGAAGATTCATGTCTGTTTGTGTGTGTTTATGTGTGTGTGTGTGTGTGTGTGTGTGTGTGTGTGTGTGACAGGCTTCACTCCACAGCCCAGGCTGGCCCCCAAATTGCAGTATCTTGAGTACTGGGATTACAGGTGTGTACCATAGCCTGCTTTGATAATTAGATTTTTCCCTCACCTTCACTGATTGTAGCATCACATACAATGCTCTGGAACACTCAATAGAATACTCATTCTGAAATGGGAGTTGAAGAAACTAAATGTATAAGGACAGTTCCCTTTCAAAAAATGTAATCAAGTCATGGACAGTTTAAGATAACAGAAGGACCAGATAATAACTCAGAGAGTGGCATCCAGACCCCCACCTATCCTCAGGATGACCACTAACAAGCCACACAACCTCTGAGATTTATATCTGCCCCACAGGATGAAGCAGTCAGACTCTGTTCTCTTGGTCCCCATACAAGCAGTCAGAGACCATTGCTGCTGTAGATTTGACATTTTTCTGCCACTATGTGTGGTTATGCTTCCTTTGTGGTAACATTCTGCATGTTTACACTGGGAGTTTGAAATCTGCATAGAAGAACTTTGTGATTTAACAAGTTCCTAGAGACTTGCCTTTGTTAGAATTTGAAGAATTCCTGGGAAAAAAAAAGTCCTCCTGGAAAAAGCCCTAAAAAGCCTCCCCTGTACAATTACCCCAACATAAAATACTTGGACTATTAGAGGATCTACTATTAGTCTATTCTCCTGTCTGTATTTTTCAAAGCAGTTTATACATGTATTATGTATGTATTATGTACTCATGTATATAATAGTACTTGTATAAGTGTGTTTGTGTTCGTGTGTGTGTGTGTGTGTGTGTGTGTGTGTGTGTGTGTGTAAACTGACTCTTCAGATGGAATTCTTTTGTCTTTGCTTTTTTCTAAGCATTTATATTCTGAGAAACTTTTTAATTTTAAAGATTTGAATAAAGAGTAAGCAGCTTCTCAAATCTCCAATTATGTTTTAAATTAGTCCTCACTTTATCAAACAAACTAGGCAAACCATTACAGCATTTCTTATGCAGTACAAAAGGATAATTCTTCTCTTGCATAAGCTCCCTCAACCTTAACATAACTACCTTCTGTGTAGGCCTTGTTGCACCTACTCAGTCTTGTTCTATGCAGCCCATTTACCCACATATGTAAACGTTTTTATTTTTTATACAAATTAAAATGTTTGTATTTATCTTAAAGACCATGAAGTGAGACCATGAAGCTTATCCTAAAAGACCCAGTAAGTAGGTGGCAGACATCTAGTTTGATTAATGCACGTAAGTCCATGGCATTGGACCAATGACTAACTGTAGTCCACATTTAGAAAACAAAGTTTCCTGGTAGGCAATGAATCTTTCACCTTGGGATTCTTCCTGAGTTTCCCTCCTTCTCTCTCTGTTGCTACCCTTGTAGATCATCAAGGCTTTTTTGGACTATTCACTGTACCACCATTTGGCTGGATACCAGGGCGTGTGGTTCAAACATGAAATCCTGGTCATGGAGCAGCTCTTGAACCTCCCCATGAAAGGCGAGGCCATCGAAATCATGGCTTATGTGGCTGACACACTAGGTCATATCAAGTTTTTAATGGGTCATCTGGACTTGGCCATTGAGTTAGGTAAATGCTAGCTAGGAAAGAAAGGGCATGAAGTTATATGTAATAACCCCAAACACACCATGATTGCTTTCTTCCCAGGCTCCCGAGCACATAAGATGTGGTCACTTCTCCGGAATCCCAATAAATACCATATGGTTCTCTGCAGACTGAGTAAATCTCTCTTCTTGAAAAGCAGGTATTTGTCCTAATGCACTTTCCAAAGTTAGGATTCTACTTTCCTTCCTCTTGTTATGATAGTAGAACACTCTGCCCAAAAGCAGAGGAGATGGTGATGGTGGTGGTGTTTATTTCAGCCTACAGTTCCAGGTCTCAGTCCATCCAGCATTGAGGAAATTCGGGGCAGAAAATCAAGCAGGAACCTGAATAGAAACCACAGCTTGTTGCTGGCTTGTGTAGGTGGAGTTTTCCTGTGCCATAGCCACTTTCAAATAATTACTCAGAAACTTAATAGTAAATGTAAATGCTTGGCCAATAGATCAGGCTTATTACTAGCTAACTCATACATTTATGTTAACCAATACAGTATTTCTTATCTATGCTCTGCCACATGGCTTAATACCTTTTCTCAGTATGGCATGTCCATCTTGCTTCTCTCTTCATCTGATAGAGACACTTTTGAGTCTGCTCTTCTTTTTTCCGTCATTCTCAGTTTGGCTTTCTCACCCAACTTTATCCTGTTCTTCTATGGGCCAGTCAGTTTCTTTACTAAACCAATCACACTGACAAATCTTCAGTATACAAAAGGATTATTCCACATCAAGCTTGCTTTCTTTTTTCCTCTCTAATCATAATTAGCTAGCTTTTAGAACTAGAGATGGTGACTGCCCTATAGGCTGGGCCCTCCAGCATCAATTAAGAATCTAGACAACCCCCAACAAAGGTGCCCACAGGTCAATCTGATCTAGGCAAGTCCTCAATCAGTAAGCTCTCCTCTCAGATGACTAGGCTCTCAGGATAGCAAATAAAGCTAACTAGAACAGGAGGCTGTTTGGAGGTTCTAGTTTATTTCACCCTGACCATAGCATAGAAAATGAAGTGCAGTTCATGGCAAGATAATGTAACTGATAACTGTCATCTTTTACCTATCAATATTACCCAGGCCCCTGTTAATTCTTTTAATGGAGTTCTTTTGTGTTCATAATCTCTAGTCTGGCTGTTTTGGCTGGGGACAAAAGGTCAATCAATCACACTTATTGTAAGAATTAGGCCTCTATCTTTGCCAGGTACAGGGAAATTTAAAAAAAAAAAAAAAAGCATTGTGCCTGTACAAAGAACAGCAACAAAGATTTGAAGATACTGGCCTGTTTGGCCTGACTCTAATCCCCATGATATGGAGAAGATCTAAAAGAATGGTTTGGGGGAGGGGATTCCAGTAGGAGACTAAGGTTCTATTTCTGAGCAAGGGAAGGCTTGAAGTCTGAGTTTTTTGTTTGTTTGCTTGCTTGCTTGTTTTGTTTTTGAGACAGGGTCTCCCTGTGTAACAGTCCTGGCTGTCCTGGAACTCGCTCTGTAGACCAGGCTGGCCTCAGACTCAGAGATCTGCCTACCTCTGCCTCCTAAATGCTAGTACTAAAAGTGTGCACCACCCCACCTCCCAACTGAAATCTGATTTAAGAGTTGCATTTGTGGCTGAATTACTGTTTATGACTAAGACCCAACTCCATCCTTTCCTCTTACTGCTTTTTTATTCTACTATACATTCTGTTCTACAGATATAAGCATTTGGTCCAGGTACTAGGATGGTTGTGGGACCTTTCTGTAACAGAAGAGCACATCTTCAGCAAGGCATTTTTCTATTTTGTCTGTTTGGATATCATGCTTTATTCTGGTAAGTATGGAATTTATTCTGGCTTTAGGAATTAAAAGAAATTGAGGTAGATCCCCATACTGGAGTAATGAGGCAGCTCAGGGCTTTGGGGCCACCTAATTAGTGTTCAGAGGTGGAGAGGGCCTGATTCAAGGAGCTATTCAGCAATTACCAAAATTGTAAGGTATGAATTTGGGCCATAGTGGTGCACATCTTTAATTATAGCACTTGAGAGGTAGAGACAGATCTCTGAGAGTTCAAGGCCAGCCTGATCTACACAGTGAGCTCTGTAGGACATAGTGAGATTCTATCTTGAAGTGGAGAGGAAAAAGGTGTACTTGGGGGTGAAGTGGGGTTGGGAGGAACCGTGGCAAAGGATAATAAAATCTGAGGGGTGATAATAGGTTTTTCTGTAATAGGATAATAGGTTTCTAGACCAACAAAATAGGCCAGATCAAGCCTAATTGAAAAGCAAAAGAACACATTTATTTGAACAAAGCAACTCTTGAGTGAGCCCTCCAGCCCCAGAGATCAGAGCTAGAGAAGTCAGACACCAGGACTAACTAAAGGCGAGGGGTGATGACATGTCCTTCACAAGTTGGGTTTGTACCCAAGTGTGGTCAAAAGCTGAGTACTTTAGGTGGGGACTTGGGCTACTGGAGGGAGAGACAGGAATGGGCTTTCTGGATCAAGCAGGAGTGAGCTGGAGGTTTCAGCTGAACAGAAGCTTGTATGTCTGAGCTGCTGGATCAATTTCTGAATGAATGTAGTCACTGGCATTCTTTTACAATGTGCCTTTTCTGGGAGTATTTAATTTTTGCAGAATTTACTTAAGACTTTATGTTGAAAAGGAGGTCCCACACATGGCTCGCCAACTACATAGTTATGAGAGTGGTCTGTCCTTGGTTGGTTTTGTTGTAACAAAACACCATGACCAATAGCATCTTGGAGAGGAAAGGATTTGTTTCATCTTAGAGGTTACAAGCCATTATTGAGGGAATCCAGAGCAAGAACTCAAGGTAGGAACCTGGAGGCAGAGGGCATGGAGGAGTGCTGCTCACTGACTTGTTCTTCTGGCTTGCTTAGCTGTTTTCTTATACAACCCAGGAAGGAGCACCTACCACAATGGCCTGACCCCTTCCACATCAGTGCCTACAGGACTGATGGTGTCGTATTTCCAACAGAGGTTTTCTCTTCCTAGATGACTGCAGTTTATGTCAAATTGACAACAACAACAACAACAAAACCCTAACCAGTACATGGCCAAAAACAAAACTGTAAATTTATTTAAAACTTCATGAGATCTTTATTGATAACTTGGTTGCACGATTATCAAGCATGAACATGTCAGTGACAATGTGTTGCTGTGTTAAAGCTTGTACATGCCTACAGCAGTTAGCCTGTTGAGAATGACAGTACAGGCATTAGTAGCTGTTGGGAATGTCAACACAAAAACAGCTCTCACTTCAAAACAGATAAGACTCTATTCTGGAGCTAAACATGAGTGATGATGGCCCAGGGACACAATTCCGTGTCCCAACATGGAACTCGATTATTGATCTCTTTTATAATAATATTGAAGGACCCTGGGTTCTAGGGCTTGACCCAGGCATTCAGTTCAGGTATTCAGCAGAGCACCCCCCATGAGAACAAGGAGCTAAAAGTCTAAAAGTCTGTCCCAGGAAACAGAGTGACCCAGCGCAGATAGCCGTAATCAACTCAGATAGGACATAATGGTCTGGTCGAACCTATGATTAAAACACCAGAAGTTCCAAGCAGAATAGCGGTGACCAACACCCAGTTATAAAAGCCCCCTGACCAGTTAGTCTTAAGGCAACCCCATGACCACTGTGAGCAACCTTATGACTTTAAAGTATGACCTTTAAAGTGACCAATCATGTGTTGCCCCAGTTGCTATGGTGATTTTATGGTCTTAGCCTTTAAAAGAGATATGAGATTGTTAATCCCTGCTCCTCCCTTGCTCCAGAGGCAGGGAGGAAGCCCGTCTGCAGACGAAATAAATCCTCTTGCTTTTTTGCATCAACGGGGACTGGAGTCTGGGTTCTTGGGGCCCCCCCTTCCCGAGGATAGTACCCTGAGTCTCGGGTTTATCAATATTACAAGGAAAGTCACAAATCAAGGAGCTTTTCAAATATCTAATTGGGAACATCAGAGAAACCTATCTCAGTAAAAAGGAAAAATATCTGCTCTCTGCCCAGATGTTGTCTGATGACAAACTCAGTTTTAAGGTTATGTTGGTAAAGGCTAGTGATCCACTAAGGTAAACACATTCTAAAAAGTCTTATATGTCAGTCACGTATTGTTGGGTCCAACACAGAAGTGGGCAAGGGATGATTATAAGGCTCTAAATGATACGTTTTGGGTACCCTCGACCTCCGATGTAATAAATTAATCAAGCTGAATTATTAAGTCCAGGTTTAATAAGTACAGAAAGACAGGTCTCAGGTGACTCTCAGAAGGGAAGGAAGAGAGTGTAAGAGCACAGGGCAGGTATGGCAACCAGGTCTTACGTAGCCTGAAGGCATGGTCTTGAGCAGCCCCGGGGAGGGATGGAAAGCTCTTGGCAGGCTTTCTTAGGGGTGGGGTCTGGGAGGAGAGAGAGCTGGGGCTTCCACCTAATCATTCCAGACTCCTTGGTTATATGGTGCCACCCAAACACTAAAGATAGTCCAAGAGAAGTTACATTCAATCTCTGGACCTGCAACATCTCAACTTCTCTATGTCACTGAAGTTCAGTCAGCCTCTGTAAACATCTTATTCCAGGAATTCTCAATCACAGAAAGCAAGTTCTTTCCTGACAGCTCCTAAACAGTATTGAGTAGGTGACCCTCACATTAAACTAGAGGGACCAATGTGTGTGTGTGTGTGTGTGTGTGTGTGTGTGTGTGTTTCTCCACACATGGTTTACAAAAGGAAGAGACATGTTGCTATCAACAAAAAAACTATGGGTACAAAATAAAAATGAGGATTCCCAGATTACCAGACTTCCTATAGTTGAGCATGGTCTCTTCTATGGAATCAGGCTGTATATCCATAAGAATCCAGAATATAGCTAGAATCAGCAAACACTGGTCAATGAAGCAATATCATTGCTGCAATCCACAGGACCCTTTGAGTACCTACAGTGACCAGATACTATGTTCTCTGCAGTGGGAAATTCTATTGGCCAGAAAGACCCTCCCCGTCCCTCCACCCTTGTGCCATGCAACCACAAGATCATTCTGTTTCTCTCTCTTCTAGGCTTCATTTACAGAACATTTGAAGAATGTTTGGAATTCATACACCACAATGAAGACAACAGAATCCTCAAGTTCCAGAGTGGCCTCCTCCTGGGACTTTACTCCTGCATAGCTGTCTGGTAATAATGTGTTACATACCATTTCCTTTCTAAAGTGAAAAAGTTAAATCTCAAAGAAAGGTTAAGTGAAATTCTTTAAAAGAAAAAAATCATACTCATAGTTTGCATCTGAGACAGCTTACAGGTGCCCAGGAATACTTACAGAGAAAGCCTCCTGAAGCATCTTTTCGAAACCTTCAGCTGAGGACAGAAAAGTAGTTCTGTCTCAGTTGTCTCAATGGCACAGCAATATAAAGCTGGAGGCAGCTCCAGTGGCCAGGTTTGTATCTATGGATTGCATGTGCCTAAGAGAGAAGCTATGAGGCTTGGGGGAAGAGTTACAACTGTCCTGAATATGTGGGTACTGCTTCCTGGTCATTATTCCTTAAACTGTAAGTGTAACAACTGTTTGTGGAAGGTTACATTGCAATTGGTGTTATCAGTAACTAGGTGATGATGTAGAAAGATTCCATGGGGTTTGTGAATGCTGCGCCATTTTATGTAAAAGCATCTGTGAATTTGAATATCTGTTGGCTGTGGCTTCCTGGCACTGAGGGCTATTGAAGGATAACTGTACCAATTTCTAAGGAGTGCTACAGTTCAGGCACATGAAGAAATAGCACCACTTACCCACATAAACCTGCCCAGATCTAAACAGATGAGAAAATGTTATTTTGAGGTAGTGATATTGGAGGATGTGAGCTTTATAATCTCAGAGAATTCAGGAAATAACACTGAAGCTCCAGCATTAGACCTAATTACTCTGCAGTGGAACCAGAAACCGTGGGTTTCCCTATAAAGTCAGGCCTCTTTCTGTCCCATGGCCAAGAAGCTATATGCCATGTTCCCGTCAGCTTCACTGGTTCTTATGATGGAGACAATACAGGTACTGACTGTGCTTGTCTCAGTCTCTCCCAAATCAACAACCAAACAAGTCACTTCTTCATTGCAGAAGTGAAAGGAGCTGGCCCACCTCTCTTTGCAAATGGGGCAGCTTCTTCAAGTCTGAAGTGTGTGATCTGTTTCACTTCCTAGGGTCCAAGGAGCATAACAGATGGTGGCCAAGGCTCCATGTGTGCTCTCCTGAGGGCTCTGTTACCCCCAAATCCTATGATTCCACCCTTTCCTGGATCCACATCACCAACCATACTGTTGTGTCAGACAGGAGGCAGACAGAGGGCCAAGGTACTGAAACTTAACGTCTGAAGAACCACAGTGATTTTAGTGTCTTCTGTGGCGGTACAGGTATGCCAGACTTCAGGAATGGGACAACTTCTACAAATTCTCCAATAGAGCCAAAACTTTTGTGACGCGAAGAACCCCAACAGTTCTTTACTATGAAGGAATCTCTAGGTACATGGAAGGGCAAGTCCTCCACCTTCAGAAGCAAATAGAAGAGCAGGCTGAGAACGCACAGGACAATGGGGTGGAGCTGCTCAAGGTGAGGCCTGCTCCTGGCTTTCCAACAAACACCCCTCCCCCAGGACTCTCATTCACTTGTTGGCTCACTGTCTTCTCATTACAGAATTTGTACATATTTGTGCTAAAAGCTTTTTCAAGACAACTGCCACCCCCCCCCTAAAAAAAAATAAAAAGTTAGAAAAAAGGGCTGGAGACATGGCTCATCAGCCAAGTCTGATGACTGGAATTTGATCCACGAGACCTCCATGGTGGAGGGAAAGGCCCAACTCCTGGAAGTCATTCTTTGATCTCCACTCCACACATGTTGTAGCACATGTGAGCATGCATGAGCACGCACATACACACTAAATCAAATGTAAAATTAACAAACAAGTTGTTTGTAACTGCTCTATTTAAAAATTGTGCTTTTTATACACTATTATGATACTACTACTATAGTTTTTCCTGCATGTAGGATATACATATATTTCCATCTGCTGAAATTTGCTATCAAATAAACTATCAATGACTGACTTCCCACCATTACATTGTTTTGCATATTACTGGGGGTTTTGTTTGTTTTTTAAGGGATTTCACATGTGATTCCTTCACTGCCCATAGAGGTCACCCTCCTCCAAGTTCAAGATTTCAAGACAGCCCTTTGTGCCTTTGTGTGGGAACTGACGCTTATTGCAGTCATGCTTTTGGCCTATAATTCTTTTATATTTAGGGTGTGTGTGTGATTGTTTATGCACCTGTGGAGTCCAGAGGACAACTTGAAGAAGTTAGTTCTGTCTCTCCACAGTGTGGCTACCCAGGTATTGGACTCAGGTTCCATCTCTCAGGCCCTATTTAACTTCTGTGATCTGAGCTTGAGTTAGACACATTCACAACAAAGTTCTCCATATGAGATCTTTGGTACCCAATTTCTTGAAATGATTTACTTCAAGAACCATTTTAGGATAGACAATCTTCTCAATTGCTGATACCCCATATCTCTCCATATGACTGAGTTCAGATCACATTGATTTCCCAGGGCTACTGCTGATCTGCAAGATATGTCAAATATCTAAGGTCAAAAGTCAGATTACTGAGTCTTTAATATTTTAAGAACTGTCTTGTAGTTTCTTCATACAAACCTGGGAAACATTGATTCATATACATGAGTCAAGAAAAACTACAAGTACAGTATGAGGTGTTTCCAGTGATGTGTATTTACTGGGGAATCTATGGGGATAAGCCAAATAACAGGCAGGCAAGGACTTTAAACTTGTGACACCATGACAGGTCACATTATCTATCTATCTATCTACCTATCTATCTATCTATCTATCTATCTATCTATCTATCTATCATCTGTTCATTACTTATCTGATACAAAGTCTTCTATAGAACCCTGACTGTCTTGGAACTTGCTATGTAGACCAGGCTGACCTCAATTTCTGTTTCCCAAGTTCTGGGTAAAAGTTTGTGCCACCACATCTGCTCTTGCCATGTGTTTTTAATGTGGGTTCTGGGGACTGAGCCTACGTTGACCAGCACTTTACCATCTGAGTCACCCATATCTCCAGCCCATGGTTATATTTATTATTTGTCTTCTCTAGGCCTTAGAGAGCCTTGTAGCTCAAAATACCACTGGCCCTGTCTTCTACCCAAGACTCTACCATCTGATGGCTTATGTCTGCATACTAATGGGAGATGGGCATAGTTGTGACTTCTTCCTGAACACAGCCTTGGAGCTTTCTGAGACACAAGGAAATTTGCTGGAGAAATGCTGGCTGACCATGAGCAAGGTATGTACCATCAGAAACCAGGCCTCAGTGTATGTGTGTGTGTGTGTGTATGTGTGTGTGTGTGTGTGTGTGTGTGTGTGTGTGATGGGGTTATATAATGTGAGGGTGCTCACCCTTCTAAGGAAGCAACGAAAACCATTTCTCAGTTGAGTTTTAGGAGGCATGGGAAGTGATTGCCTTAGTCCACTTGAAGTTCACTGTCCACAGTTCTGCAGGCTGGTGATTCTAAGACTAAAGTGATAGATAGAAGTCAACATCTGATGAGGATCATTTCCTCATTGGTGGTGCCTCTGGCTGTGCCCCCATCAGTAGCAAGAGGAGCAGGAGCTAGAGACACAGCCCCACTTTGCCACCTGTCACCTGAAGAATTTCCCACAGAGACCCTCACTCACTTGAAGCTAGGATTCTTAACTTTGCTGCTGAAAATAATTTAAGGCTAAGTCTTTAATAGAAGTAGATCTGGAGTATATTAAGAAGAGGCTTAATAGTGCTTAGAAAAAAATGATAACATAACTTTGTGTGAGCTTTTCAAGAAAGAGTCATATATTATATGATTCTGGTAGACTCTGAAATTGCATTGTCCAAAGGTGGTTCCTGGAGATGCATTGGATTGCATAATACCATCTATCACAAAGATTGCACAAGCAAGCTAAGACTTCTTTAAAAAAAACAAAAACAAAAACCCAAAAAAACAAACAAACAAAAAAGCTGCAAAGGACGTCTATGGTTTTTGTTTTGTTTTGTTTTGTTTTGGGGTTTTTTTTTCTGAAATGTCCAGAAAACTGCAGATCTCCAGCTAAGGAGGGAACAAAGCCATATTCAAAGTTAGTTGTGAAGCTTCAGCATTGGTTGTTCCTATTTTAGTATTTGAATTTAAGGTACTTGTATGGGTGAGGAACCTTGTCTCTATGTAGGAGACTTCACAGCTCCTTTTGTTAATTGAGTGAACCTTCTCATCCTCAACCAGACTCCAAAGCAGTGGTTCCCAACCTTTCTAACGCTGCAACCCTTTAATACGGTTCCTCGTGTTGTAGTGACCCCCCAACCATAAAATTATTTTTGTTGCTACTTCTTACCTGTAATTTTGCTACTGTTATGAATCATAATGTAAATTTCTGATGGTCTTAGATGACCCTGTGAAAGGGTCATGTGACCCCTGTGAAAGGTCATTGTATTCCCAAAGGGGCGGAGGCCCCCAGGTTGTGAACCACTGCTCTAGAGTAAGCGGCCCTTTCTTTCCGATGTTCTCCTATTCTCTCTACTGACTGCCTGTTCAAACGATGGGAGGGAAAGTTGTTCTCTCACACTCTTCTGTAAGGATGTAAACCCCAAAGCCCTCAGAACCCAGCCATCCAAATTCCTGACCTTCAATACTCTCACCTTAGGGGTTGGCCTCCAACATGTGGATTGTGGGGGAACATACACAAATTCCAACCATAGTAATCATCAGAGACCTTACCAAGAGAGGGTCTATACCCATAGGTCAGGGCTATGCATTTCTTCTTACAATTCAGAGAATTCCCTCCTGCAAACCCTCCTAGTACAGTCTCTCCCCCTCTCTGTGACTCCTTTTCACTTTCCTTTTGATTCCTTGGCTATCTACATGGGAATGCTTCAAAGGTAAAATTTAAGCTCAGCACCCAGAACAATATCGTAAAATGAGTTTCTGTATGTGCAATTATGTGCACTCATTTGAAGATGCAACTACTAATTTGGACAACAAAAATCATTTTTGTTAATTGTGCCTACTAGTGCATGCCTGACATCCCATACTGGGGAAGTGGTGCCAGGAGGCTCAGGGGTTCAAGGCCATCCTCAGCTACAGGAGAATTCAAGACCAGCTTTGATTGCATGGAACCATCTCAAAAAAAAAAAAAAAAAAGAAAAAGAAAAAGAAAGAAAGAAAGAAAAGAAAAGAAAAAGGAAAAAAGAAAGAAAGAGATAGAAAAACAAAACAAAAAGCCAGGTGGTGGTGCACACCTTTAATTCCAGCCCTCAGGAAGCAGAGGAAGACAGATCTTGAGTTTGGAAACAGCCTGGTTTACAGAGTAAGTTCAGGACATCCAGGGTTGTTACACAAAGAAACCCGGTCTTGAAAAACCAAAAAAGAAAGAAAGACTAAGATTGTTTTTATCTCTGAATTCCCCTGTTTCTAAAAGCTCAAAGGAGCCAGAGCCATGTGGAGCAGTATAAACCTATAATTCCAACTCTCCAGATACAGAGGCAGGAGAATCAGCCTAAATTCAAGGTTAGTCAAGGCAAGGCTGCACAGTGAGACCATAACTCAAATCAAAACATGCTTAAGGACACATTACAATTTCTAGAATCCAGTCAGTCTTCCACAGGCCGAGAACACTGACTAGGCCTTTGTTCTCTTTCCATTTCCTTCCTCTCAGGAATGGTGGTACTCAGCCTCAGAGTTCATGGGAGATCACTGGCTTCAGACTGTCTTGAGTCTTCCATCATGGGATAAAATCGTATCAGGCAACGTAACCCTTCAGGATGTTCAAAAGAACAAATTCCTGATGAGAGTTAATATCCTGGACAATCCTTTCTAACAGTTCATGAACAAGAACAAAGATTGCAGTAAGACCCATTTTTTTTCCTTTTTTCTTTTCTCCTCCTCCTCCTCCTTCTTTCCTGTTATTGTCCTTTCTTCATAGCCAGCCCTTCCAGGTTCAAACCTGGCACCTTGCTAGCCTATCAGCACCTGACTTGTTTTACTTTACACATCTGCCTTCACCTTCTCAGGTTGTTTGCTTAACCTGTGGTGCTCAGCCCATGCAAAATCCAATTGTGTCAATATCAGGGGCCAGAAGGGTTCTGGTGTCCCTAAACAAGGGACTGAGCAAGACTTGCAGTCCCAACAGAAGCAGAACTCATTAGGGGTAGTGCACCTGCACACTGGAGGAACTGGGCTTGAGCAGAAAAGAAGTTTAGTAGCTCCAAGGGCATCTGTGCACAAAAGATTCTGGCTTTTCCACCTATCTTTGTGATACACAGTTCTATATACAGTTTAGGATATTGTGACTTTCATTAACATCTTAATGTTATGTTAAAGGGGGTGGTTAATAGCATACTAAGCATGTTCAGAAACTGATTCTTGCCATAGTAGCAGAGAGCTGGTTTTAGTTTGTGTCACTTGGGAGGTGTTTCTAGCACTCAGAAGGCTTTAGGAGTCTTCCAGCCAGCAGTCTGTTCCACTCTCCTGCCTCCATCCAAGAAATACTATAATATCAAGATAAAGTGACATCTTGTGTTGTGCACCAATGCACACACACACACACACACACACACACACACACACACACACACACACACAGGCCATGCCAGAGGTCAGAAGAAATGTGGAACTGGTTCTATTCTTCCACCTGTACATGGTTCCAGAGATCAACCCCAGTTTGCTCCGTGGCTTAGAGGTAACACAATACTGCAAATGTCAAATCTCGTTACCATCTGAACCAGCAAGATTAGCAAGAATACAGTTTGCAGAGCCCGAGTACAGCTTTCAGAGCCATGGTGACATCCCATCAGCACCTGACATCTGCAGAAATAAATGCTTTAAATAAAAACAATAATTTTGATGTGCGTATATTTTATGTGTTCCAAGTTTGTAAGCATGTTCAAAACATTTAATCCACAATAGGCTTTATCATTACTCCCCAGACGAGGCTGTGTGTCTTTTCAACTGAAATATAACTAGGTTTCACAGAGAAGGTGGGATAGGCCACTGTGGCCTCAAAAGGTTAGCCACAGAGCCTGGTGACCTGGCATCCTAGGAAGGGAGCCAGGCTAGGACATGAAACCACAGGGCTCTGACACTAGCCCTGCCACAAGCACTCTGATTTGCTGTAGTTTCCACATTTCAATACATGGGATGAGCAAATAAGTTAGAGAAGGTTTAAAAAGTGGGGTAAGAGATGGCTTATTCTGGAGCCAAATACATATTACATATGGCTTGGCAACATGGGTTCCAACATGGTATTGGGCTGATGTTTTATGGAAACAGAGCAAAGAAAGCTGTGAATCAAGGCACTTTTCAAACACATTGGTAGAGATGTAGGTTACAGCAAACCACAGAAGTCTCTGCAATGGGCCTTGGATGCTACCTGACAGTGTTGTGAACCATTTTGTTGGGGGAAGTTAGTAGCCTGTTAATATGAGCATAGTAAAGGTTTTTACCTGTTAGTCACAGGATGTAAGGAGAGACACAAAGCAGGGAAAAGGAATGGGTCTTCGGGAGCTAAAGAGCTGAAGATAAATTGTATTTAGGTGATGGACCTGCAACATTCCAACCACCCTACAATCACTGAATTTCTACTCTGTCCATCAGCTCTCCAGAAGGTGTTGAGACTGGTTTTTTCAGGAAGTCTGATTTGCACTTCCCCCCCAGTTGATCAAACATCATGTTTTGTGCATGCAGGGACCATATAGTGACTTTGTAGCACTGCCAGCAAGGCTCATTCCTAGGATCTGATTAGAGAAACTGCTAAAGGACAGCTGTCTTCAGGAAAGAGGAATGGTATAGCCATTAAGGAAGAAACTCCTGGATTATATCATTCACATAATGGCTGGTAGAACAGCCATTATGATCCAGTGTTCTTTATCCTTTGTATTTGACATATGTATGAGCTATAACAAGAGTAATACACCAAAAATTAAAATAATGAAGAACACCATCTATCTTAACTAAGTAAAGGTAGCAGAAGAAGAAACCAGCATTTTAAACAACCAAAATGTAAATATTTAAAAAGAAACTAGCCTGGCAGTGGTGGTGCACACCTTTGATCTCAGCACTTGGGAGGTAGAGGCAGGTGGATCTCTGAGTTTGAGGTCAGCCTGATTTATAGAGTGAGTTCCAGGACAGCTAAGACCACACAGAAAAATCCTGTTTCAAAAAAAATAAATAAATAAATAAATAAATAAATAAATAAATAAATGAAATTAGATTAACTATGCTTTTACACTTGTATTTGTATTATATGAGGTATTTTATTTAAAATTGGATTATTGAGGGCTGAAGAGGTGGCTCACTGGTTAAGAGCACTGACTGCTTTTCCTGATCTGGATTTGGTTCCCATAACCCATGACAGTTCACAATTGTCTGTGACTCCAGTTCCAAAGGGATCTGATGCTCTCTTCTGGTCTCAAAGGGCAACAAGCATGCATGTTATGTACAAACATATGTCAAGGCAAAACACTCAGACCATCAATAACAACAACAATATAATAATAAATAATTAAAAAAAATTAGAAGGCTTGGCAGGGTGGCACATGCCTCGAACCCTAGCATTCAGGAGATAGAGACAGGCAGATCTCTGAGTTCACAGCCAACTGGGTCTATGTAATAAGTTTCAGGCAAGAAAGAGAGCTTGTCTAAAAAAAAAAAATCATTAATTAATTAATTAAAACTAGAGTACTTTAACAAATCTAATCTTTTAATTTTAGTTTAGAAGAGTAGATGGACAGTCACATTACAGGAGAAATTAGATGACAATATAAGGTTCCTTTAAATTTTCTAACAAGATTGTCTTTTCTCATGTGCCAAAAATTATTAAAAACAGTGATAGAGACAAACCAGCAGACCTTGTAGAAGTCAAGACTCTCGGGGTGTTACTTTCGTATTATTTTTAGTATTATTATTTGTATTATTTTTGTTGTTGTTGTTGCTGTCTTGTTTTTTCTGAGACAGAGTCTCACTGTGTAGCCCTGGCTGTCCTGAAACTCATTGTGTAGACCAGGCTGGCCTCAAACCCCAAGAAATCCACTGGCTTCTGCCTTCGGAGTGCTGGGATTAAAGGTGTGCGCCACTCTCCAGCCTTCCTTTTATTTTAATGATTAGAAATGGAAATGTCTCTGAAGCAGAAATTACTGTAATGCTGTCCATTTCCTTTTCAATAGCAAAAATACAAATACTGTTCAATATTTTAAATATTTATTATTTTTAATTATGTGGTGGGAGGTGTACATGAGTGCAGGTGCCCTGGGGGCCTTGGAACCCTTGGAACTGGAGTTACAGACACTTGTGAGCCACCCAGAGTGAGTGCAGGGAGCTAATTCAGGTCCACAGCAGGAGCAGGTCACTCTCTTAACAGCTGAGCCATCTCGCCTTTTAGAATGTTTAGTCTACTGTACTTTAACATTTGTGTTATTAATAGAAACTATGCCTGATCCACTTAATTTTTTTCCTGAGGACCAAGTTTTTATTTGGGTTATAGGAATTTGGTTTTAAAATATAGGTACTCTTAAAATGAGTTTTATTTGGGGAGATTAAGTAGGCTTTTGTCAACTTAAAAGATAAATATGTATTTTTTAAAAATCTGTGTTATACAGAACAATGAGAAAATTCTTTTGTAAAGACAAGGAAAACATAAACATGAAAACTAAGTTCAAATAAGGTAGGGCTCCAGATAAGATGTAACCAACCACCTTTGAAACCAAGCCATTTTGATGATGTCACAAAAAGCAAATGCCTCCATCACAACAATTTCTTACATCTTCAACTCTTGGTAGATATGGGTTTTGAATTTTTCTGTATAACTGTTCTGTAAGTTGAACACATTGCCCTTTAACCCCCTTCCCTTTTTGCCCCTTCCTGCTCCCATTAATCTCCTCTGTCCTGCTAGACTGTTTTACCCCTTCTGTCATATTTGCATACTTGATTTTATGCAGATACAAAGAGCTTCAAACCCACTGTCCCCTGAGGTCATCTGGACAATACAAATTGTCCTCTCTTGTCTCTGATCACCTACCAGGAAACCAGAAGTGTCATGTTCTGTTTAGCTTTAACTTAGAATGTACTCAAGCTTTTTTAAAATGTGTTTTGCAGGCATGCATGTGTGGCTGGTGTCTGGAGGTCAGGAGAGGGCACCAGATAACCATGAAATACAGTTACAGATGGTCGTGAGCAACCTTGTGTGTGCTTTGAGTCAAATCCAAATCCTCTGGAAGAGCAGTCAGTGCTTGTAACTATAGAGCCCCTAAGCTTCTTGATTCTGCTGCTGCTTTTTACTCTTGGATTCTCCTTTGTGGTTCTTTTGAATCTTCTTCCACCTCCCCCACTACATACTCTCTAGGTCCTTCTACTCTTTCCAACCCCTGGTTTAGCCCCACCCAGCATTCTGACAGCACTTTCTGAGCATTCTCAAGTTCATCTCTATAATTTTTACATGTACATTACCAGAATAGCCAGCATGGAATAGAAGTGGACTATTGCTTCTCTTTTTCTAGAATAGTCTGTTGGAAGTGCTTAGGTACCTTTACTATGGGCACAGTTCTATATGGAGTCACTGTAGCCCCATCAATGAACTGGAAGATAATCCTACACTTTTTAACTGTGCAAGAAAAGGCCTTAAAACATGTTTATGAATATGACAGAGGAAATGAATCCTTGAAAGGGAAATGAATCTCTTAAAGAAATCTATGAAAACACACACAGAGGAAGGAAGTGAATAAAACAGTTCGTGACCTGAAAGTAAAAATAAAATCAATAAAGAAAACCCAGAAAAGAGAAATCTGGAAATAAAAGATGTAGAAACTCAAACAGAAACCACGGAGTACGAGAGATGGGAGGCGCCCAGACATTGAGGACACTGAAGGTGCTACAAAAAACTTCAACCTAAAGAGGTTAACTACATCCAAGAAAACACAAGGGATAAATAATCCCAGACCAACAAAATCAAAAGAAGAGAAGCATAAACACACACACACACACACACACACACACACACACACACACACTCCAAAATAACAGAAATCATCAATCACTGCTCATTGGTATTTCTCACCATTAATGATTTCAATTTTCCAGTAAAGACAACTAAAAGAAAGGGTGTGAAAAGAGGGCCATCCTTCTGCTGTATCCAAGAAACACACTTTAATATCAAGGATAGATAGACATGGCCTCAGGTAAAAGTCGGGAAAGAGATATTCAAAGCAAATGGACCTAAGAAACAAGCTGGCATAGCCATTTTAATAGACTGACAAAATAGACCTCAAACCAAAACCAGTCAGAAGCAATAGGGAAGGACACTGCATACTCATCAAAGGAAAAATCCACCAAGAAGACAGTGCAGTTCTTAATACTTACGCACCAAACAGAAGGGCACCCAAGTTCACAAAAGAAACACTACTACAGCTTAAATCACATCTTGACCCTCACATACTAACAGTGGGTGACTCAGTACCCCACTCTCAAAAACAGACAGGTCATCTAGACAAAAACTAAACAGAGAAATGCTGGAACTAACTCATAAACCAAATGGACCTAACAGATATACAGAGTATACCACCCAAACACAAAAGCACCTCATGGAACTTTCTCCAAAACTGACCACATACTGTGACAATGCAAGTATCAAATGATAAAATTAAAATATCATTCTACATCCTATCTGATCACCACAGATCTAAGCTGAATATCAACAGCAAGAGAAACAACAGAAATCTCACAGAATGTGGAAATTAAACAAGTCACCACTGAATGAGAAAATGAGTCAAGACA
The DNA here is from genome assembly GCA_004025045.1 of Sigmodon hispidus. Lineage (NCBI taxonomy): Eukaryota > Metazoa > Chordata > Mammalia > Rodentia > Cricetidae > Sigmodon > Sigmodon hispidus. The sequence goes on from PVIH01007762.1 coordinate 93,912, forward strand.
AATTAAGAAATGAAAGACTTTCTAGAATTGAATGAAAATAAATACACTCTCAAACTTATGGGACACAAAGCAGTTCTAAGAGACAAGTTCATAGCACTAAGTGCCTACATAAAAACTGGGGAGATGCCATAGTAGTAACACACCTGAGAGTTCTAGAACAAAAGGAAAAAGAAAACAAGAAATTACACCCAAAAGGAGTAGATGGCAAGAAATGAATTCAGAGCTGAAATCAATAAAATAGAGATATATAAAGAATCAACGAAACGAAGAGTTGGTTCTTTGAGAAAATCATCAGTAAGATCGACAAACCCGGGCTGGAGAGATGGCTCAGCGGTTAAGAGCTCTGACTGTTGTTTTGGAGGACCTGAGTTGGATTCCCAGCATCCACATGGCAGCTAACAACCTGACACCCTTACACAGTTAGACATGCAGGCAAAACAATTCACATAAACTAAAAACAAATATTTTTAAAAAGATTGACAAACCCTTAGCCAAATCAAATAAAAGGTAGTGAAAACCACATTAACAAAATTCAAAATGAAAGGGGGACATAACAATAGACACCCAGGAAATCCAGAGAATCACAAGGACATACTTTAAAAACCTGTATGCCACCAATTTAAAAAATCTAAAAGAAATGGATACTTTTTTCCAACATATACTAACTACCAAAGTTACATCAAGATCAGACAACCCATTTAAACAGATCTATAACTGCTAGGGAAATAGAATCTGTAATCAAAAGTCTACCAACCCACTCCCCAAAAAAGCATTCAAGGCTAGATGGTTTTGACTCAGAATTCTACCAGATTTTAAAAGAAAAATTAATGCCATTATTCTTCAAATTATTCCACAAAATAGAAACATAAGCAATATTGCCCAATTTTTATGAAGCCAGTTACCCTGATACCTAAACAACATAAAGACTCAACCATAAAGGAAACTTTTATAATTATTTCCCCTATGAATATAGATGCAAAATTCTCAATAAAATACAAACTGAATTTAAAATAGCATAAAAAGATCACCCACCATGATCAAGTAGGCTCTATCCCAGAGATGCAGGGATGGTTCAATATATGTAAATTGATAAATATAACCCACCCTATAAACAACAAAAGACAAAAACTGCATAATCACCTCATTAGATGCAGAAAAGGTTTTTGACAAATCCCCACACCCCTTCATGATCAAAGTCCTGGAAAGATTTGGGATACAGGTTCATGCCTCAAGACAATAAAGGCAATTTACAGTGACATGGCCAACATCAACTTAAATGGAGAGAAACTCAAAGCAATTCTACTAAAATCAGGAACAAGACAAGGGTGTCACTCTCTCCATACCTATTCAATATAGGACGTGAAGTCTCAGAGCAGTAAGACAACTGAAGGAGATCAAGGAGATACAAATTGTAAAGGAAGTCAGAGGATTTATTTTCAGGTGATATGGTAGTATACACAAGTGACCCTAAAAATTCCACTGGGAGCTGATAAACATTTTCCCCCAAGTAGTTGGACAAAACCAAACAAAACAAAAACTTCAGCAACCCACATAGGAAAGAAACAGGAGATAGAAGTATAAAAGATTAGGTTGCAATTTGGAGAGTGCATATTCTATATGTTTGGGCCCAGATTGAATATTTTACACGTCCGAGCCCATGTACATCTGGTTTTACAGGGATGTTGAACTTGGTTTCTAGTCTTGGCTAATCAACAAACTCTTGAGTGTGGGTGCATCTTCTCTGTGGCCAGCAGATGGCAGCACTGGATTTGGCTGTAGCCTTAGGAACTTTGTCCCGCAGCCTCAGCACACCCACAGCACCATCCATCAATTCTGGAGCAGCCTGCACAGAAGTATTTTTAGGAGGAGATAGACCATCCATGAGGACATTAGAAAAAGCAAAGAGAAGCTCTTTGTGGGACCTTTTGTGGGATTTTTTTTCCCATGAGCCCTTGAACCTCACCTACTCTGAACAGTACGGCAAAGATGCTGTCTTCACTGTCTATCTAGAAAATAGACATATAGTAGGTGTTCTGAAGCTGTCTGTCAACTAATGGATCTATAGAGAATAATTGCCTTTCTTCTTTCTTCTAGCAGCCCTAGGAACCTAGTGCTTATTGAGTGAGTGAACTGGAGAACCTCAAGGAGACAGACAGGAATTATTTAACATCAGCATATGTTATTATTAGCCAGGCCCTCTACCTGATGAACAAGACACAGTTTAACCTGTGGTTCCCTGATCCAGGTGCTGAGTCTGTGCCCTTGGAGGACAGCTCATTGTATCTCAGTTTCCTGGTCTGTAAAATAGGGATAAACAACAGCATCTGCATAAGGCCTTTCATAAGGTGGTTGCTTGTTTGTGTGAATGACAGCTAAGCACTCAATTCTGTTCAGGAAGCAAGCAGGCAATTAAAATGCAGAGCAATGGGGGAAGCTTGTCCCACACCCTGTTGTGCCTTTTAGAAGCTACAAGTCAGGCAGGAGAAGGCGTTTCCAGGCTAGCACACAGCATTTGGTCTGGGGCACTGGGTCCTCCCAGGTGGTCTAGAGGAGACTCAATGAGCAAAGGGAGGTAAGCAAGTGATGTTTAGGAACATTACCTCAGCCTTGTGAGCCACCCAGCTTAGGGGCTAGGACCCATCAGCACCACTCAAGATAGGAGTCTCGGCATGACTACAGAGGAAGTATGTGGATCACATTTCTGTCTTAGGAAGTATATGATTTTTTTTTTTTAACAACTTTATTTATTTATTTGCCTTGGTGTTTGCCTGGAACTGGAACTACAGACAGTTGTCAGCTGCCATGTGGGTGCTGGGAATCGAACCCGGGTCCTCTGGAAGAGCAGATGGTGCTCTTAACCGCTGAGCCATCTCTCCAGCCCGAAGTATATGATTTTTATATGAGCTACTGGGAATCTACTTAAAGGATGTGAACAGGCCAAGCACATGTCCTACCACTGAGGTGGATCACTAGCCCAAGACTGCCCAGATTTCACCTCTCAGGATCAGAAGAAATCTGGGCCACAATAAAGGCTGACAGATTCATCATAATGCAAATCAGAATGTATGAGAGTGGCCTGCAAAAGAGCAGGGACTGGGATTTAGGTCAAGAGTGTTGATCTGTGATAGATCACAGGAGAGAACCGAAATCAGAGATGGGCTTTTCAGTAAGCATGCTCAAATGACCAAATATAGAGGCCAAGTGAACTGAGGTCTAGGACGTTGCAAGCATCGTGCTAATACTGGCTGCATTCCCAGCCCCAGACTGTCAACCCTAACCCCCACCTTCCCTGGAGTTGCTTACTCACATTATGTTACCAGTCTTAGATCTTCATGATTCTTTCATCTGTAGTAACCCCAATGGTTTTCTCTTAAGATATCACACAGCTTGAAAGACCCCAACCTCAAAATTTCCACAAGGCCAATTAGCTGAGAGTCATCCCGAGGGCAAAACCTCAGTATATCAGAGAGCCGACAGTCGGGAATTATTTAACCAATTAACAGGGAGTCATCCTGCGGGCAAAGCCTCAGTACATCAGTCAAGGTTTCTTAAAAAGATAAGTTAGGCCATGGGAGGGTGAAGAGACCGGGAGTGTCTAATCTTTTTTTTT